>JAHUZM010000996.1:0-12380 GCA_019925275.1 Mytilus edulis
AAACACAATTTTGTCATGAATCCATCTGTGTCCATTGTTTAATTTCACATAGACCAAGGTGAGCGACACAGGCTCTTTAGAGCCTCTAGTTTACACCTGGTGTCAGTAATGGGGAATATTAACTGATCAAAAGTGCAGTCATGGTCATTTAACTGTTTTATTTAGTATAAAACTTTCAATTGGGATAATAATTGCATTATTAATTATTGTGTTTAAAAACTTTTTATGATGAAATAATTGACTTAATCAGTCTGAACAAAGTTTTTGCATTCATCATGTTCATATTTAAAAAAAAAAAAATGAACTCCATGCATAAAAAATGAATCATGTTAATTTAAGGCCATGTACTACGATCAGCCGATAAACAGTTTTCTCTTCATGAATGAAAAATAAATGTTTAAATAATGTTAATTATCACTGAACTAGTATATAATATTTACATTTGTATTTAGGGGCCAGCTGAAGGAGGCCTCCCTGTGAGGGAATTTCTGGCTGCATTGAAGACCTTTTGGTGACCTTCTGCTGTTGTATGTTCTATGGTCAGGTTGTTGTCTCTTTGACACATTCCCCATTTCAATTCTCAATTTTAATGTTGTATTTATTGATATGTAATGATACGATTGAAATGCTTTAAATTAAGGATGTATTCTTTTGACATTTCAGTCTCAGTGAAGATATAAGGGGAAAAGATTGTGTATTTACAATGAGTAGTTTTTGAGTAATCAATTTTTAAAATTTTATTACCAATCAACATGATCCAGTCAGACTTTTTTGGCAAAATTTTTAGAAAATGGGTGAGGGGTACAAAAATGATTTTACCAGAAGCATGTACATCCCATATCTTTTTTTTTCTTTTCAAATTTCTTAGATATAGATATGTATTTTCTCAATCATTTATAACAAAGAAGTTGAAAAAATATGCATTTTGTTCTTCAAATACACAAATTTATAAAATCGACAGCATGGTGAATTTGACACAAAAAGCATCAAAATATGATTAAACTTTCTTATATTAACAATTTAACACCTACCTATAGTAATTTTAATTTAAACTTATTCAGATTGGTCCACTTCATCTTAATTGAAAGTATGAAAAAAAGTTTAATTGTGGATTTGGGTGTTTTTTTTCATGATAATAGCCCAAAAATAGGTAAAAATTTATGAAGAATGGGAAAATCATGAAAATTTGGTACTTTTAAAAGGCTGTAGCTAAACATTGCTAAAAAAGAAGTGCACCTGTCACTGCACCACCATATGATTTTTTCTTCACCCATTATTCTTTTACAATCTTATAAAACCAAATATCAGGTTAAGAAAGAAAGTTTAAATAAATTATTCTAGTTTTTTTTTTTGCTCCTCAGAGGTGTGCATCCTTAATTCAATTTAAATATTTTCATAATTTTATTTTATTTCAGCACAATTACACTATAAGTGGTCAAGTAACATCAAGCCAAGTAAACATGTGCAATAATCCAAATTTAATTGTACGACAGCCTCCTGATACATACAGCACACTTGCAGGATCAAATGTATCTACTTTGAAGCAACTCACAGAGTCCCATTACATAACAACTGAAGAATGTGAGGTCAATTATCCTATGGTAAGTTATCAGAAAGTTTTGGCAGTTTCTTTAAAACATTGGAGATTTGTTTGCCTCACCTACTCTAGTAGAGGGAATTATGTTTTCTGGATATTTGTTAATTTGTAATCTTTTTATCTATTTATAGTAGAACTTGTGAACATGAAATTGTATTGAAAGCAAATATCAAAATTAATGATCGTCTTATATTTGTAGGTCAGACCCAGACGTGAATTTCTTGACCTACTTAAACAAGTAGGAGCATCATGGGAAGTGTTATCCAGAAAAGAGGTAAAAATTTCTCTGAATTCAGAAATTATTTCCATGATTGTATTAATGCCAAAAATGCACAGCACCAGGTTTCGCAATAATTAAAGCTTTCATTCATATTTTCAGTAGTGATTTTATATTTATTGCAATCAGCATATTTAAGATGGTACCTAACACTACAGGGAGATAACTCTGTAAAGTCAGCTAAACGTTTTAATTACGTTGTGTTGTAAAGGGAATAATAAGCTTCTCAAAGATCAAAATTGGTCTTTGTCAAACTGCTATATAACCAGTGCAATTTTTCTGACAAAACGGTTGGTTCAAAATTTTTAGAATTTACATATTTTTGTTAAAGGGTCAAAGTAAATACTTTGTCAAAATTCTATCAAAATAAAACGAGCCAAATTAATTTTAGTGAAATGGTTAGGTACCACCTTAAATACTGTAAACATAACAATAAATGAAGAAATTTTTTATTATTGTGAAAAATGCTACCATATCAATTTTGACACTATAAAAACTTGCGTTCTTAATTTCAACTTAATTATCTGTAAATTGAAGGTCTGTAGTTATCTGAAGGATTACATTGGTAGCTGACGTTGTATAATCCAAATGACCCTAGTATCGTGTTCTGTAAAAAAGATCCTCTGGGAAAAGTATTTGGAGTTGATAAGTTTACCTTCACAGAAGCAACGTAAGTATTTATCTATAATTGTATACATTATCACTGAACTAGTATACATATTTGTTTAGGGGACAGCTGAATGACTCCTCAGGGTGCCGGAGTTTCTCTTTGCATTGAAGACCCATTGGTGGCGTTCCACTGTTGTTGGCTCTATGGTCAAGTTGTTGTCTCTTTGACACATTCCCCATTTCCATTCTCAGTTTTATGTATATGTATATAATACGCATGTTCTGTACCATTGAGTTGACTGCAATGCCTAATTTTGTGATCGCTTATTTATTGTTTAATCAACTGTATGTTTTGATAGAAACATTATAATTTGCTATTTATTATTTGTATATCTATTGGATATGTCTGAAGGAATAAACATTAACTAATTATAAAGCTGTACTTTTTGATTGATTTGTATTTAGGAGAGAAAGGGCAAAAATTGAAATGACAGCAAGTTTATATAAAAATAATCCTATAAATTGGGTGTTTCAAGTCTTGCAGCAAGGATAAACATGATAAACAGATCTAAAAGACTAAAGTGAAAGACCTCATTTATATAAAAATGCATTGCAAGGAATTGTGTGCAACTTCTTGTTTCTTCAGTATTTAAATACGAAGATAAACAAGAAGTAATTGTAACAGGATGCTGTTAAGAAGTCTCCCAAACAAAGCTCCCATATTCATTTGATTTGTTTAATTGTCCAATACAAGAATAAATATGGTTAAGGGGTGGGGATCTTGACCGTTTACAAGTTTTCAAACAAGAGGGGGTGGGGTGACCCCTAAGGACTTCCTTTTTTTCCCATTTAATTTGTTTTATTGTCCCCTACAAGAATATATATGGTTTAGGAGTTGGGATCTGGACAGTTTACAAGTAAATAGCACATTCTCAAATTTAATGGGGTGGGGGTGACCCCCAGGGACTTCCCTTAAATTTCATTTGATTTGTTTTATTGTCCCCTACAAGAATTTATATGGTTTTGGGGTGGGGATCTGGAACGTTTACAAGATAATAGCACATTCTCAAATTGAACGGGGTGGGGGTGACCCCCCAGGAATTCCCTTTTACAACATTAAATTTGTTTTATCGTCCCATTCAAGAATATATATGGTTTAGGGGTGGGGATTTGGACCATTTACAAGATAATAGTATATTCTCAAATTTAAGGGGGTGGGATGACCCCCCAGGGATTCCCTTTATTTCATGTGATTTGTTTTATTGTCCTATGATCATTTCTGAAGACTGTGTGTGTTTATCACTTAAAGTTTTCAAGTTATATTCATTTGAAAATTTTCGAAAATAAAATCCCATAGGGTTCTATAGTAAACCCCTCCCTTCTTTTGGCCCCCAAAATACCCCTTAATAGACCCCAATGCACACATTTTATGAAACCCTAAGTAAATCTGACAAGTGGTTTTTGAGAAACGCTGCGGACAAGTTCATTTTTTTTAAAGTGGCGGAAGAAAAAGAAAAAGAACTAGATTTGCTATTGCAAGCAATAGCGGACGATGGCACCCCGTACTGCACATTGTCACAGTAGCATCAACAATTATGAGTGTACAAAAGTCAAATGGCATATCTATTATACATGTCGGAATCAGCATGTCTAAACAACCCCCCCCCCCCCCCCCCCCCCTTTTTTTTTTTTCTCTTCCGTAGAATACGTTTCAGTTCTATACATAGTTTGGGAATCCTTTTTAAATCTAAAATTAGACACGCGCGCAAGTAGGAAGGTGGTGTCACGTGATACTCAAGTATATTATCGTGGACTTAGCATATTAATATTCTTTTTAGAGGGGACGTAGGACAGACAACAAGTGTATATATTGACGGAGCGGCGTACTAACTGTTCAATTTATTCTTCAATAGCTCGCGTATCATACAATACATGTAACTTATCGTGTACAATTTAATTACATGTTTATCGATTGATTTCAGCTAATGTGTATATTTTAGCAGGTGTGTCATTCACGGATATGTACTTTAACGCAAGTGCATAAATGTCAGTAATTTGTACTCTGAGTGTTTCTCGTTCTCTCGGTGGCGATTTTCTCTTTAAAGCACATTAAATAAAATACATATTTTTATTCTAGAATATTCTAGTACATGTTAGCAGTACAGCAATTGCATGTGACCATTTGCACACACTCCTAATTACGATTTCCGTGGAATTGTTGTTATATTTTTCAAGAAAATGCAGCTAAAACGCATTTTCCCATAGGGTCAATGTTAAACTTTTGTCTAGTTTCCATGGCAATGGCAGCCATTTTGAAAATTCCAAGTACTGTTGGTACCTCGGGGCACCACTGCCAACATTTACATAAACTTTCAAGACTTTGCCTCTTATAACGAAAGATTTAAAATTTGGATTTTTTTTAACATTTTTTTTGTTTCCATGGTAACGGCGGCCATTTTTTACCATTCCAATGTCTCTTGCACAACTTCACATGGCGGTTCATATTATGGTATAGTTCCATCAACATGGGTCTGACCAATTACGAGAAATAGCGTGGACAAAATGTGTGGAAGAATAAAAATAAAAAGAAAAAAAAGAAACGTAGAATAACAAGATGTCACCCCAACTCCGTTGAGGGTGCCATAAAAAGAAGAAGAATAATAAAAATCATAAGAACTGAGCAAAAACAATAAGTCTCCAAACTTTGTTTGGGAGACTTAATAATGAATGGTAACAAGACGTAACTGCTAATAAATGGAAGACCAAAGGATGTGAATAAGAATTATTGATTGATTGGTTTTTAAATTGCTGTAATATTGTCAAAATGATATATTCCCCTATCAACTTGTACAACGGAAGTAACTATAAACTTATCTAAACGGGGAGGTCTGGGTCGATAATCTTTATCTGAAATTATGAATCTCTATAATGTTTTACATCTGTCTTTTATTTTCAGGAAATTGATAGATGCCAACTGCTACCAGTTACCTGACTCATGTATGGTTAAGAAAGAACAATTAGTCGCTATACCAAAGAAAAGAAGTAATTCATCAAATCAAGTAAATCAGGTAATTATTAATTTAAATTGATTCAGGGATCTTCAGATTGTTTTGAAAATGCTATGGCTGTGGCATCCAAAAATCTTTTCATTTTTTTATGACCGCTGCTGTGGACAATGATGACATCCAGTATTAACCCTGACCGCCCTTCCGTCCAGGGCATTTTCATTTCTTCACTCAAATTTAAGTTTTCCATGTCTAAATTTTTGAAACTTATACACAGATACATAGATTTGGCCAGTGAATCAATACTTTTCTAGAGTAATGCCCCTTTAAAACTTGGAAAATTGCTCACTTTTTAGCTCACCTGTCCCGAAGGGACAAGTGAGCTTATGCCATCACTTGGCGTCCGTCGTCGTCCGTCGTCTGTCGTCCGTCATCTGTCGTCGTAAACTATTTCAAGAATCTTCTCCTCTGTAACTACTGGGCCAAATACTTTCAAACTTTAACTGAATGTTCCTTAGGGTATCTATTTTATAAATTGTATCCGAAGTTTTGATCTATCAACAAACATGGTCGCCATTGCTAAAAATAGAACATAGGGGTCAAATGCAGTTTTTGGCTTATAACTCAAAAACCAAAGCATTTAGAGCAAATCTGACATGGGGTATTATTGTTTAACAGGTCAAGATCTATCTGCCCTGAAATTTTCAGATGAATCAGACAACCCGTTGTTGGGTTGCTGCCCCTGAATTGGTAATTTTAAGGAAATTTTGCTGTTTTTGGTTATTATCTTGAATATTATTATAGATAGAGATAAACTGTAAACAGGAATAATGTTCAGCAGAGTAAGATTTACAAATAAGTCAACATGACGGAAATGGTCAGTTGACCCCTTTAGGAGTTATTGCCCTTTATAGTCAATTTTTAACCATTTTTCGTAAATCTTAGTAATCTTTTACAAAAATCTTCTCCTCTGAAACTACTGGGCCAAATACTTCCAAACTTTAATTGAATGTTCCTTAGGGTATCTAGTTTGTAAATTGTATCAGAAGTTATGATCTATCAACAAACATGGTCGCCATTGCTAAAAATAGAACATAGGGGTCAAATGCAGTTTTTGGCTTATAACTCAAAAACCAAAACATTTAGAGCAAATCTGACATGGGGTAATATTGTTTATCAGGTCAAGATCTATCTGCCCTGAAATTTTCAGATGAATCAGACAACCTGTTGTTGGGTTGCTGCCCCTGAATTGGTAATTTTAAGGAAATTTTGCTGTTTTTGGTTATTATCTTGAATATTATTATAGATAGAGATAAACTGTAAACAGGAATAATGTTCAGCAAAGTAAGATTTACAAATAAGTCAACATGACGGAAATGGTCAGTTGACCCCTTTAGGAGTTATTGCCCTTTATAGTCAATTTTTAACCATTTTTCGTAAATCTTAGTAATCTTTTACAAAAATCTTCTCCTCTGAAACTACTGGGCCAAATACTTCCAAACTTTAACTGAATGTTCCTTATGGTATCTAGTTTGTAAATTGTATCCGAAGTTGTGATTTATCAACAAACATGGTCGCCATTGCTAAAAATAGAACATAGGGGTCAAATGCAGTTTTTGGCTTATAACTCAAAAACCAAAGCATTTAGAGCAAATCTGACATGGGGTATTATTGTTTAACAGGTCAAGATCTATCTGCCCTGAAATTTTCAGATGAATCAGACAACCCGTTGTTGGGTTGCTGCCCCTGAATTGGTAATTTTAAGGAAATTTTGCTGTTTTTGGTTATTATCTTGAATATTATTATAGATAGAGATAAACTGTAAACAGGAATAATGTTCAGCAGAGTAAGATTTACAAATAAGTCAACATGACGGAAATGGTCAGTTGACCCCTTTAGGAGTTATTGCCCTTTATAGTCAATTTTTAACCATTTTTTTCGTAAATCTTAGTAATCTTTTACAAAAATCTTCTCCTCTGAAACTACTGGGCCAAATACTTCCAAACTTTAATTGAATGTTCCTTAGGGTATCTAGTTTGTAAATTGTATCAGAAGTTATGATCTATCAACAAACATGGTCGCCATTGCTAAAAATAGAACATAGGGGTCAAATGCAGTTTTTGGCTTATAACTCAAAAACCAAAACATTTAGAGCAAATCTGACATGGGGTAATATTGTTTATCAGGTCAAGATCTATCTGCCCTGAAATTTTCAGATGAATCAGACAACCTGTTATTGGGTTGCTGCCCCTGAATTGGTAATTTTAAGGAAATTTTGCTGTTTTTGGTTATTATCTTGAATATTATTATAGATAGAGATAAACTGTAAACAGGAATAATGTTCAGCAAAGTAAGATTTACAAATAAGTCAACATGACGGAAATGGTCAGTTGACCCCTTTAGGAGTTATTGCCCTTTATAGTCAATTTTTAACCATTTTTCGTAAATCTTAGTAATCTTTTACAAAAATCTTCTCCTCTGAAACTACTAAGCCAAATACTTCCAAACTTTAACTGAATGTTCCTTATGGTATCTAGTTTGTAAATTGTATCCGAAGTTGTGATTTATCAACAAACATGGTCGCCATTGCTAAAAATAGAACATAGGGGTCAAATGCAGTTTTTGGCTTATAACTCAAAAACCAAAGCATTTAGAGCAAATCTGACATGGGATAATATTGTTTATCAGGTCAAGATCTATCTGCCCTGAAATTTTCAGATGAATCAGACAACCTGTTGTTGGGTTACTGCCCCTGAATTGGTAATTTTAAAGAAATTTTGCTGTTTTTGGTTATTATCTTGAATATTATTATAGATAGAGATAAACTGTAAACCGGAATAATGTTCAGCAAAGTAAGATTTACAAATAAGTCAACATGACGGAAATGGTCAGTTGACCCCTTTAGGAGTTATTGCCCTTTATAGTCAATTTTTAACCATTTTTCGTAAATCTTAGTAATCTTTTACAAAAATCTTCTCCTCTGAAACTACTGGGCCAAATACTTCCAAACTTTAACTGAATGTTCCTTAGGGTATCTAGTATGTAAATTGTATCCGAAGTTATGATCTATCAACAAACATGGTCGCCATTGCTAAAAATAGAACATAGGGGTCAAATGCAGTTTTTGGCTTATAACTCAAAAACCAAAGCATTTAGAGCAAATCTGACATGGGGTAATATTGTTTATCAGGTCAAGATCTATCTGCCCTGAAATTTTCAGATGAATCAGACAACCTGTTGTTGGGTTGCTGCCCCTGAATTGATAATTTTAAGGAAATTTTGCTGTTTTTGTTTATTATCTTGAATATAATTATAGATAGAAATAAACTGTAAACAGCAATAATGTTCAGCAAAGTAAGATCTTCAATTAAGTCAATTTGACCAAAATTGTCAATTGACCCCTTAAGAAGTTATTGCCCTTTAAAGACTTTTTTCACAATTTGTTCATCATGTTGACATACTTTAAAAAATCTTCTCCTTTGAAACTGCTGTATCAATTTCAGCTTAACTTAGGCTAAATGAGTTTCAGAGTATCTAGTATAAATTTTATATTTTATTTCCTTGTATGTCAAGAAACATAGCTCCTAAAGCTAAAATAGAACATAGGAGAAAATGATTATTTTTTTTGGCTTTTGAAGAAAATAGGACGATCCAAAAAACATTTAAATAAATTGAAAAGCCAAAATAATCATTGATGAGAGATTTAACCAAAAGAATTAATGTGAGCGATTCAGGCTCTTGAGAGCCTCTTGTTTAGTTTCCACACTCTTAATTTATATAATTAGTTATCATGGTTATTCTCGTCAGTATTTTATGAAAAAAAGTTGTTTATTTTCAGATAGTGACTGTTTCTTGTCCAAAGTTGATTGACATACTCGTACATAGTCCCAGTACACAGACAGGGGAACAGCAGAAAAAACAAAATAGTTTCGAAGGTCAAACATCAGACACGAGTTCTAACAGAGGTAAACATGGAAAGTATATAATTATTACAGTTTTGTATGTTAAAATTAAATGGGCAACAACTCTAAATAACATGTTGGTACAAATTCGATAAGCTTTTGACATGTTTCAGCATTGGCAAGATGTTGTGTACATTGAGTTTGGTTTGTTTAGCATGACAGCATGTGCATCCTTGTTTTAGAGTTGACTTAATATTTTTATGAGTATTTCTATTCATTTTAGCACAAAACTTGTCAGCTGCATCTACTGGTAGGAGAAGACATAGATGGGTTTCTGTAAGTAAAAATCACAAATTTACATGTTGTTGTTTTGAACATGATATGTAGATAAATCAGTGGCGTAGCCAGGGTTAAAATGATGTGGATGCGAAACTGTTTTAAAAAAATTTTAGGACCTTTTATGCACTTTTTTTTTCTGACGTTTTTCCTGTATACATGTGTACTTCCCCTACAATCCAACAATGGCTATATTTTTGTTTAATTTCAAAATACCCCTCAATATATAAGTTTCTATCAGAATTTTGTTGTTTTCTCGTAACTACCATCATTAGATACAGTAATATGTGAGGTTAAAGTTTCACATCCAATTGAAATATGAAATCTCAAAATGGATCCATTACAAAGGCCCTTTTGCATATGGAACTTCGAAATATAGGCTCTGAAGTGATACCCCCCCTTTCCCGCAATTTGAGCCTCCACATGGGATTTTTTTATTACTTGTCTTAACGCGTTGCAGGGGACAGAAATGCCGGGTGTCCGTCATGTGTTGCCAGATTTTTGTGAAATTTATATCATCACCAATGTCTTTGAAACTCGCGAAAATAAGTCCTGATCAAATAATTTAACCAACTATGCCCCCTTTGAAATATAAATCATAATTGATATACCATTGCATTTGGCCTGAAGCTTTTATTTCTCTTAGATATTAAATGAAAAAAAAAAAGGCTTTTTTTTTAGTAACTGCCCTTGTATACATATTAGAATAGATATATATGTGCACTACAGGGACTTTTGAACTCTTTATTTGAAAATAAAATTAATATTGTACCAAGTTTGTAACCGGTATTTATTAGCCCAGAAATGATCACACTCCATAATAAATACTAGTCGTATTTAATGTCACAGGAAACGATATCAGGCAATGATGTGTTCGTTGTTAACTAGTAACGTTGCTATGTCATCCCTCCGCTTGGTTCAATCTCAGACCAAACATGTCTGCAGGTCTACGTGTTATCATCCTCTGCGCTTGTCGTTTCCGACGATGCGCTAAGACGTAGACTTTTTACGAAAAAGTTAACAGCACTTTTCTGCGATTTATCCATCTTGTTTACATAAACTATAAATGATCTTAAAGGAAAGACCATGTATACTACTTTGGAAATGTTTTTATGTCCTGCTGTAGCAGAGAGAGTCATTAAGTTTTCCCTAGTCCATCAGTCTGTACTTTCAATAATTAATTTGAAACAACCAAATGTTATGAAACTTATTCATAATGCTTATTACCACAACACAAAGATCAACTTTGAATTTTGGTGAAGTCACTTATACCGTTTTAGAGTTATGCCCCTTTACAAATGAAATAACTGCTCATATACAAAAGGGGGCATCATCATATTTTACTGAAAAAGTCATAACCTTGTGTATATTGTGAGACCTGCAATGTTATTGTCATTCACTACCAATAGTCCCAATACCAAACTTTTACAGTAGGTCTTTCGAGGCATAAACATTATATAGAGTTGGTGGGGAAACCATTAATACCAGCATTTTCCATTTTGGCTGAAAGTTCACATTCCTATATATGTTCATCCACTAAGAAAAAAGAAGTGCTTTGAAAACACACTGTATAGCAATAAACCTCATTAAAACATATTAAGCTAAGAAAGCATAGTAAACTAGTGTATATCAATTATAGGAAAGGGGAGATTCTGAACCAGATATAATAGCCATCGAGCTAGATGCTGACAATGATGATGATGCTATAGGTGTAGAGGTTGGAACCAATGGTACTGAGGATGTTATGTCTGTAGAGGTTGATGCTGACAGAATCTCATTCGAGTATGAAGTCTGTTCAGATGAGGATGATATTATATCCAGCACAGCCAGTGTATCAGGAATCTCAGATACTGTGAGTTTTATAGGGATATCATACATCACTCAACCTTAAGGTCATATGCAGTTATTTAAGAATGGTTATCTATATGCTACCCTTTTTTGTTGATTTTACAGTACTCCTGTATACTGGATCTTAAGGGGGTCCTTTTGACTAGAGATCAGTAGTGTGCTTGTAACAGTTTATATCAAATTGGTTTTCAGCAGAATAGAAATAATTTGTGTTATAAAGAAGTCTAGGAAATATCTGATTATTACCAACACAAACAATTAGTCATTTTAAGAGCAGTGTTTTCTCCAGGCCAATTTTAGTGTTGTGGTATTAAAAGTATTATTATTAATTTTATGGAACCCACCACAGCTTGAAAGTTCAAACTAACAGATTTAGCTTTCAAAGGGACAATTAAAGTTCATTTTCAGAGATCATACAAATACAACCAATATAGTGTACAGTCGTCCGCCATAAGTATTCGTAAAAACAAAATGGCTGCCATTCAATGTAAATCTGCACATGAAAAAACTTGGAACTATTGAACAAGTAACAAAATAAAAAAATCCTACCTTAAAATGTCATGAATTTCACGTTCCAGGTCTTTGGTGTTATTTATGTTCTGAGTTCGTTTTTGCAGTTCCCTTTTTAATACCCACCAACAATTCTCAATAATATTGAGGTCGGGACTCTGAGCTGGCCAGTTTATGCTATTTAGTTCCGTTACCCTAATAAAAATCTTGAACAGATCGGGCTCGATGGACGGGGGCATTATCATCTTGAAAAACATAGTTATTATCTGGAAAATGACGAACAACCACTGGCCACA
>JAHUZM010000997.1:0-12341 GCA_019925275.1 Mytilus edulis
ATTATTTTTAGCCCCTGCCACAGCAGAGGGGACAGTTAGTGTTGCCCATGTCCATCGGAATATATGTACATCCCAAAATTTGTTTCTGTTCTCTTAAATTTAGTTTGCCTCAACCAAATGTTTTGAAAGTTATACACATGTTGATTACCACAAAACTCAGATCATTTTCAAATTTGGGAGGCATCACTTTTACAGTTATTGAGTAATGCCCCTTCATAGCGTTATATGGAAGTAGCAGTATCATCTGTGGACTTTTTAATTAATATTTAATTGCAAAAACATGCCAGTTTAATCAAGCATGTGACTCAACTGCAGGGGTTAAGAAATTTTGCTGTAGCTCACTAGCCCAGGGCTAATTGGTAGCAGGATTTTACTAGCCCTGTTGGAAAAACTACTAGCCCAGAAAAACTGACCTACTAGCCCTATTATGACTTACAAATTCAGAGTTTGCTGCAATAACAATGGATTCTATAAAGTTTACAATTTTTTTCCATTATACAGTAGATTTTTGCAAATTGGATACCCAAAACTTATTTTAGCAAAAACTATCCGATTACTGACATTAGCAGATATATTCAATTATCAATTAATTGAATATATCTGAATATTCTGTAATAATGAGTTGACCAAATCCCAAGATGATACAATTCTTGACCACTGCTATACATGGGTATATAAAGGATTGGAGGGTTTTTATCAGATACATCATCACGTTTGTGTAAAAGAATTATCAGCTGGTTAATTCTGTAATGCTCATATTTGTTTTCAGTTTTAAAATTCTAATTATTAAAATAAATTAAATGACCTCAAATATTTATGTGAATAAATATCACCATCAATAGTTTTGGTCTTTTATAATTGTTTTATAAACGAAGTACAGTAATGTCTATATTTACATTTATCACAGGTAAGCTAATTGTGGGCTATAAATAAATAGATTACAACCTGAGCACAGTCTCTAAACTAATATTGTATTTGTTATAAATTTTATTTCTTTAAAACTCGAAATAATTTGAATATCAATGAAGATTATCATGATTGATGAATATTACATAAAGTTTAAGTTTTCTGAAGACTGTTAATGTTTAGATCATGGTCTGGAGTCTTTTTCACAGTATGTAAACAAAAACAAAATGGCGTCCATAACATGTGCACGTGTTTCAAAAGTTATATCTAACAAAAGTCAGGTTTCTGCTGTCAAAAAGGATTCACATTTATATTGCAATAAATCATTCAGAAGGAGGTACAATCAGGTTGCATAAGCAATGTACAATACCCCCTGTACTGATACATCAATATTGAAAGTACAGGATCCATCCAGAGTTATTTGTTCTATTTAAAAACTTGTACAAAATCTGTTCAAATTCTGGGAATCCCCGATGACGTAGTCAAATCTAATTGGCTAAGATAGAAAAGTGATGAGTGGAGTTTCCCCTTTCTATTTTAGAAACGCCAAGAATTTTTTGTCACTAGTCAGTCGGCATATTGGGTTACAAGTTTTGGTTGCCCGAGACCTAAATACTGTAGTCCCGGGCGTGGGGCTAGTGAATTTTTTAACCCCTGAACTGTTTCAAAGTTTATTCAGTCTTTCTTTATATTTTTATGCCCCACCTACGATAGTATTATTTCATGATATCCTCAAGAAAAATGTAATAATAAAATTATGTTGTAGCTTGTAAAAGGTTTTCTTGATCCATACTTCACCCCTTATGAGTTCATCACTTAACTTCAATTAGAATTTAGTTTGGTCAAAGATATATAGTACCCAATGACATCATTAATCACAACAGTCAAACTGAATACTGTCAGGCCAAAATTGTTTCATTCCATATGGTATCCCACCCCTGCCTTTAATTATGTGATTGTGTTGACATAAGCATATGGAACTACAACTATTTGTTCTGCATTTCAGATACTATGGACCCTTGTTTGTTATATTGATAGGATTAGTTATAACATATTTATACATTGTATACAGCTTATATAGAAAGGTAAGTTTTCAGACTTCTAAAATATTTGAGAATGAGGAATACATTGTACTAATGTGTATTAACTGTCTCAGTAGTACATGTAACACAGGAATTAGCTTGCCTGGTGTCAGTAAGGTTATGGGTTCAGCCCTCTGCCAGGTCTAATCAAAGACTTTCATCTTCAAGAACAGGCTATATAGGAGTGAGAACAAAATTTGGTCAGGCTCAAAGTCTGAAAGATATTTCGAGGTAGTGTGACATTTCTTTGTGAGGACTTTCATGATGTGAGCTAGCATTTTAAAGGTCTGAATCATTGTGTTGTACTAGCAGAAAGCAGTTCTAATCAAAATGAAATCTCTAGACCCTTAACCCTTTTCATGTATTTACAATAACCAAACGAAGAAAAACAGTGATTATATACAGTTTTCCATGCAATTTCATTTGTTATTTGAAACACCATGCACAGCATTGAAACAGCTTTATTATAACTATTTACATGATCTCAACACATATAAAGCTGTTACTTGCATATATGTGCACATTTTTCTATAAATCCATAATAAGTTTATTTTTTTAAATTAAATTCTTTTTATTAATTTGTATAAAATAATCAATCTGCCTATAGTAACTATTTTTTGAACACTTTATACTTTAGTTTTGTTAGTGGAACTTTTAGGTTGCATTAGATTTCAAGCCATATATATGGGCCTTATTGCCCATATTTTTTTTTATATATAAGGAGATATAATAAGAGAAGATTTACTTTTGATTACAGGCCTCCAGCTGGCAAGGTACTTATGATCCAGACACAGAAAGACAGAAACAAATGTTAAAGGAGGATATAAAGCCTCTAACAGCTTATCCATTTGTTTACATTGCTGTTTCTATATTTCCACTGATAAATAGGTTAGGAATGTTTATAATAATATAATATAATATTGTCGAGTTTTCATTATGTTTGATCATGTTTGTTTTGTCAATGTATTTGCCATAACCAAAATGGGTTTTTGTCTGTTTTGCAAGTAAAGAATTATCTTATCCTATAATAACCAAATTGTAGATAATAGTGCACAACCCTGCTGCTTTTGTATTACTATTGTAAATAATGGTGCATAACACTGCTGTTTCTGTATTACCATCCATGAGAAGTTTATAAATGTTTGAATGTAGTTAGTTTAAAAACTGATGTTTTATATTCCCTCTGATTAATAAAGTCAGGTTAAAAAAGGGTGGCTAGGTTATTCTGAAATCTAGAAAAATTATTACATATTTTCTCTAAATCCAATACTGATTTACACACCAATCCAGTATGTGCATTCACCATGATTATTGTGCAGAATAGTCTCCGACAAAGTTTTCATCTCATTTTGTTCAACCATGACCTAAAAAATATAGAAGTGGAAGAAAGATAGTATTAACTGATTCTGTCAGAAATCAAAATTTAACCTGTCAAATCAAAATTATTTATTTTAGAGACAGTTGTTAATCTGATCATTAAAGCAATTGTATAAAGTTTTTCCTCTGCTTATTTATCCAAACTATTGAAGTTAAAGGAATATTGATGAAAATATAAAATACATGTATTCCTTTTTATACTCAGGATACAGAATGCTGTTGCACCAGATTCTCCAGTGTTTGCTCTGGTTGTGCTACAAGCTCTATCTTCTCCATTACAAGGTATGGTATTTGTCTTTTTGTGACTTTATCTTCTCCATTACAAGGTATGGTATTTGTCTTTTTGTGACTTTATCTTCTCCATTACAAGGTATGGTATTTGTCTTTTTGTGACTCTATCTTCTCCATTACAAGGTATGGTATTTGTCTTTCTGTGACTCTATCTTCTCCATTACAAGGTATGGTATTTGTCTTTTTGTGACTATCTTCTCCATTACAAGGTATGGTATTTGTCTTTTTGTGTCTCTATCTTCTCCATTACAAGGTATGGTATTTGTCTTTCTGTGACTCTATCTTCTCCATTACAAGGTATGGTATTTGTCTTTTTGTGACTATCTTCTCCATTACAAGGTATGGTATTTGTCTTTTTGTGACTCTATCTTCTCCATTACAAGGTATGGTATTTGTCTTTTTGTGTCTCTATCTTCTCCATTACAAGGTATGGTATTTGTCTTTTTGTGTCTCTATCTTCTCCATTACAAGGTATGGTATTTGTCTTTTTGTGTCTCTATCTTCTCCATTACAAGGTATGGTATTTGTCTTTTTGTGACTCTATCTTCTCCATTACAAGGTATGGTATTTGTCTTTTTGTGACTTTATCTTCTCCATTACAAGGTATGGTATTTGTCTTTTTGTGACTCTATCTTCTCCATTACAAGGTATGGTATTTGTCTTTTTGTGTCTCTATCTTCTCCATTACAAGGTATGGTATTTGTCTTTTTGTGACTCTATCTTCTCCATTACAAGGTATGGTATTTGTCTTTTTGTGACTCTATCTTCTCCATTACAAGGTATGGTATTTGTCTTTTTGTGACTCTATCTTCTCCATTACAAGGTATGGTATTTGTCTTTTTGTGACTCTATCTTCTCCATTACAAGGTATGGTATTTGTCTTTTTGTGACTATCTTCTCCATTACAAGGTATGGTATTTGTCTTTTTGTGACTCTATCTTCTCCATTACAAGGTATGGTATTTGTCTTTTTGTGACTCTATCTTCTCCATTACAAGGTATGGTATTTGTCTTTTTGTGTCTCTATCTTCTCCATTACAAGGTATGGTATTTGTCTTTTTGTGACTTTATCTTCTCCATTACAAGGTATGGTATTTGTCTATTTGTGTCTCTATCTTCTCCATTACAAGGTATGGTATTTGTCTTTTTGTGACTCTATCTTCTCCATTACAAGGTATGGTATTTGTCTTTTTGTGACTCTATCTTCTCCATTACAAGGTATGGTATTTGTCTTTTTGTGACTATATCTTCTCCATTACAAGGTATGGTATTTGTCTTTTTGTGACTATATCTTCTCCATTACAAGGTATGGTATTTGTCTTTTTGTGACTCTATCTTCTCCATTACAAGGTATGGTATTTGTCTTTTTGTGACTCTATCTTCTCCATTACAAGGTATGGTATTTGTCTTTTTGTGTCTCTATCTTCTCCATTACAAGGTATGGTATTTGTCTTTTTGTGACTTTATCTTCTCCATTACAAGGTATGGTATTTGTCTTTTTGTGACTCTATCTTCTCCATTACAAGGTATGGTATTTGTCTTTTTGTGACTATCTTCTCCATTACAAGGTATGGTATTTGTCTTTTTGTGTCTCTATCTTCTCCATTACAAGGTATGGTATTTGTCTTTTTGTGACTATCTTCTCCATTACAAGGTATGGTATTTGTCTTTTTGTGACTCTATCTTCTCCATTACAAGGTATGGTATTTGTCTTTTTGTGTCTCTATCTTCTCCATTACAAGGTATGGTATTTGTCTTTTTGTGACTTTATCTTCTCCATTACAAGGTATGGTATTTGTCTTTTTGTGACTTTATCTTCTCCATTACAAGGTATGGTATTTGTCTTTTTGTGACTCTATCTTCTCCATTACAAGGTATGGTATTTGTCTTTTTGTGACTCTATCTTCTCCATTACAAGGTATGGTATTTGTCTTTTTGTGACTCTATCTTCTCCATTACAAGGTATGGTATTTGTCTTTTTGTGACTCTATCTTCTCCATTACAAGGTATGGTATTTGTCTTTTTGTGACTCTATCTTCTCCATTACAAGGTATGGTATTTGTCTTTTTGTGACTATCTTATCCATTACAAGGTATGGTATTTGTCTTTTTGTGTCTCTATCTTCTCCATTACAAGGTATGGTATTTGTCTTTTTGTGTCTCTATCTTCTCCATTACAAGGTATGGTATTTGTCTTTTTGTGACTTTATCTTCTCCATTAGAAGGTATGGTATTTGTCTTTTTGTGACTCTATCTTCTCCATTACAAGGTATGGTATTTGTCTTTTTGTGTCTCTATCTTCTCCATTACAAGGTATGGTATTTGTCTTTTTGTGACTATCTTCTCCATTACAAGGTATGGTATTTGTCTTTTTGTGACTCTATCTTCTCCATTACAAGGTATGGTATTTGTCTTTTTGTGTCTCTATCTTCTCCATTACAAGGTATGGTATTTGTCTTTTTGTGACTTTATCTTCTCCATACAAGGTATGGTATTTGTCTTTTTGTGACTTTATCTTCTCCATTACAAGGTATGGTATTTGTCTTTTGTGACTCTATCTTCTCCATTACAAGGTATGGTATTTGTCTTTTTGTGATTTTATCTTCTCCATTACAAGGTATGGTATCTTGTCTTTTTGTGACTTCTATCTTCTCCATTACAAGGTATGGTATTTGTCTTTTTGTGACTCTATCTTCTCCATTACAAGGTATGGTATTTGTCTTTTTGTGACTTATCTTCTCCATTACAAGGTATGGTATTTGTCTTTTTGTGACTTTTCTATCCATTACAAGGTATGGTATTTGTCTTTTTGTGTCCTATCTTCTCCATTACAAGGTATGGTATTTGTCTTTTTGTGACTCTATCTTCTCCATTACAAGGTATGGTATTTGTCTTTTTGTGACTCTATCTTCTCCATTAAAGGTATGGTATTTGTCTTTTTTGTGACTCTATCTTCTCCATTACAAGGTATGGTATTTGTCTTTTTGTGACTCTATCTTCTCCATTACAAGGTATGGTATTTGTCTTTTTGTGACTTTATCTTCTCCATTACAAGGTATGATATTGTCTTTTTGTGACTTTATCTTCTCCATTACAAGGTATGGTATTTGTCTTTTTGACTCTATCTTCTCCATTACAAGTTATGGTATTTGTCTTTTTGTGACTCTATCTTCTCCATTACAAGGTATGGTATTTGTCTTTTTGTGACTTATCTTCTCCATTACAAGGTATGGTATTTGTCTTTTTGTGACTATCTTCTCCATTACAAGGTATGGTATTTGTCTTTTTGTGTCTCTATCTTCTCCATTACAAGGTATGGTATTTGTCTTTTTGTGACTATCTTCTCCATTACAAGGTATGGTATTTGTCTTTTTGTGTCTCTATCTCTCCATTACAAGGTATGGTATTTGTCTTTTTGTGACTATCTTCTCCATTACAAGTATGGTATTTGTCTTTTTGTGACTCTATCTTCTCCATTACAAGGTATGGTATTTGTCTTTTTGTGACTCTATCTTCTCCATTACAAGGTATGGTATTTGTCTTTTTGTGACTCTATCTTCTCCATTACAAGGTATGGTATTTGTCTTTTTGTGACTCTATCTTCTCCATTACAAGGTATGGTATTTGTCTTTTTGTGACTATCTTCTCCATTACAAGGTATGGTATTTGTCTTTTTGTGACTCTATCTTCTCCATTACAAGGTATGGTATTTGTCTTTTTGTGACTCATCTTCTCCATTACAAGGTATGGTATTTGTCTTTTTGTGACTCTATCTTCTCCATTACAAGGTATGGTATTTGTCTTTTTGTGACTCTATCTTCTCCATTACAAGGTATGGTATTTGTCTTTTTGTGACTCTATCTTCTCCATTACAAGGTATGGTATTTGTCTTTTTGTGACTCTATCTTCTCCATTACAAGGTATGGTATTTGTCTTTTTGTGACTTTATCTTCTCCATTACAAGGTATGGTATTTGTCTTTTTGTGACTCTATCTTCTCCATTACAAGGTATGGTATTTGTCTTTTTGTGACTCTATCTTCTCCATTACAAGGTATGGTATTTGTCTTTTTGTGACTCTATCTTCTCCATTACAAGGTATGGTATTTGTCTTTTTGTGACTCTATCTTCTCCATTACAAGGTATGGTATTTGTCTTTTTGTGACTTTATCTTCTCCATTACAAGGTATGGTATTTGTCTTTTTGTGACTCTATCTTCTCCATTACAAGGTATGGTATTTGTCTTTTTGTGACTTTATCTTCTCCATTACAAGGTATGGTATTTGTCTTTTTGTGACTCTATCTTCTCCATTACATGGTATGGTATTTGTCTTTTTGTGACTCTATCTTCTCCATTACAAGGTATGGTATTTGTCTTTCTGTGACTTGTCCAGTTTTTGTCGAGCCTGCAACTTTTGTTGCAGAAAGCTCGACATAGGGATAGTGATCCGGCGGTGGCTACGGCGGCGGCGGCAGCGGCGGTGTTAGCTCACTTCTTAAAAGCTATATATTTAAGAATGTGGAAGACCTGGATGCTTCATATTTTGTATATGGATGCCTCATGTTACGAAGTTTCCGTCAGTCACATGTCCATTGTCCTTGACCTCATTTTCATGGTTCAGTGACCACTTGAAAAAAAGTTCAGATTTTTTGTAATGTTAAATTCTCTCTTACTGTAAGTAATAGGATAACTATATTTCGTATGTGCGTACTTTGCAAGGTCCTCATGCCCGTCAGACAGTTTTCACTTGACCTCGACCTCATTTCATGGATCAGTGAACAAGGTTAAGTTTTGGTGGTCAAGTCCATATCTCAGATACTATAAGCAATATGTCTAGCATATTCGGTGTATGGAAGGACTGTAAGGTGTACATGTCCAACTGGCAGGTGTCATCTGACCTTGACCTCATTTTCATGGTTCAGTGGTTATTGTTAAGTTTTTGTGTTTTGGTCTGTTTTTCTCATACTTTATGCAATAGGTTTACTATATTTGTTGCATGGAATGATTGTAAGGTGTACATGTCTAGCGGGCAGATGTCTTCTGACCTTGACATCATTTTCATGGTTCAGTGGTTATAGTTAAGTTTTTGTGTTTTGGTCTGTTTTTCTCATACTTTATGCAATAGGTTTACTATATTTGTTGTATAGAATTATTGTAAGGTGTACATGTCTAGCGGGCAGATGTCATCTGACCTTGACCTCATTTTCATGGTTCAGTGGTCAAAGTTAAGTTTTTGAGTTTTGGTCTTTTTATCTAATACTATATGTCATAGGTCAACTAATTTGGTGTATGGAAATATTTTATGATCTATATGTCAATCGTGCAGGTTTTGTTTGACCTTGACCTGGTTTTCACGGTTCATTGCTCAGTGTTAAATTTTTGTGTTTTGGTCTATTTTCTTAAACTATAAGCAATAGGCTCAACTATATTTGTCATGTTTGTTGTATGGAAGCATTGTTAGCTGTACATGTCTGCTTGGCATATGGTTCAACTGACCTTGACCTCATTTTCATGATTCATGTTAAGTTTATGTGACAGTCGTAATAAAGCTTTATATTTAGGAGTATCAACATAATATCAATGATTAGTAAAGAAGGCGAGACATTTCAGTGTGTGCACTCTTGTGTAAGTTAAGTAATACATGTAGATTAAGTTTTAATACTTTACAGCTGTTTTCTCTATCATGACATACCACTAGTACTTCAATGCAATACTTAAAAGATGAGCAGCATTTGAATCAGCGTATCATGTGATAAAAGTCTTTGATAAAGTTGAGTGCTATTCATCACTTATGTAAGATGGTTTATTAATTTTGCTGAATTTAAATTGATGATTTCTAGTACAAAGTCGGTTTGTGAAGTTTAGTTTACATGTCTATGATTCTAATCTTCTATATTAAGTGATGAGCAATATCATGATTTTATCTTAACTACAGTCACACCGTTATGTTTAAATATATTGATATTAAAAAAAACCAATTTCTCTTAGTTTTGATTTGCTACAGTTAGCTATATATTTAATACTGTCTAGTACAATGTTTTTGTGTTTTGAAATTTGCCACCATTGACTTTCCTGTAGGTGCTGTAAATGCTGTTGTGTATGGTTTAGACAGAGAAACTTTCAGCAGACTTACACCATCACAGCTAAAGGTATGATACCCTATTGTATTTACCTGTACATAATTTTCATATCGATTTGAGACATTGCTTAAACATGTAAAAGCAGCCATTCTAGATTTATTTTCTAGTTAGCATGCTTCTATGCACTGTAAGACTAACTTTTATTTCTCTAACCAGAATACTGAAAGAGATATTGTACATGATTTTTCATGAAATCTGAAATCTGAAACTCTCAAGCTCTCATTCTGACAAAGTTAATTTTAAAAGAATTTTGATGATGCAGCTAAATTTCTTTGCATTAAATCTAGAACTGTTTTTTTTTTTTTAAAGAAAATCAAGTTACGAAGTGACCTTAAAAATTCTAATGTAAAATTTTGTGCATGCACCTTGCATGTTATTAGTTGGTTTACTTTTCTTATTAGATGGCCTTGCGTAGTCACACATCACCCCAAAAACCCAGAGAATATCCTCTAGCTTATGATGAAGAGCCGTCGTCTCCTTCTCGCCCTGACCGTTATAGTAAGGTGTCGTACTCCAGACTTCATTGAGGTACTGTTCGTTTTCAACTTTTGTTTTCTACCTAGTGTACATTTAATTTCTTTGTGTAATCGCTAGTGCATTTATTTTAAAGCATGCATTTTTTATTTGCCAAAGCAGTTGATGTTTTTAATTTGTTGATGGTGGTTACTCTATCATGTTTTCATCATCTGCATCATTGAAGCCAAGGCAATTGTATTCAAAACTGATGTCAATGGTGTAAAATTAATTTTTTATGCATTAGTGAAAAAAATATCATAGAATACTTTCAACCTTGCTTTGTAAAATATGAAGTTCTAAGATATTTTCTCATTTTTGTCGAGCCTGCAACTTTTGTTGCAGAAAGCTTGACATAGGGATAGTGATCCGGCGGCGGCGGCGTTAGCTAACTTCTTAAAAGGTTTATATTTTAGAAGGTGAAAGACCTGGATGCTTCATACTTTGTATATAGATGCCTCATGTTACGAAGTTTCCATCAGTCACATGTCCAATGTCCTTGACCTCATTTTCATGGTTCAGTGACCACTTGAAAAAAGTTCAGAATTGTTGTAATGTTGAATTCTCTCTTATTATAAGTAATAGGATAACTATATTTGGTATGTGCATACCTTGCAAGGTCCTCATGCCCGTCAGACAGTTTTCACTTGACCTTGACCTCATTTCATGGATCAGTGAACAAGGTTAAGTTTTGGTGGTCAAGTCCATATCTCAGATACTATAAGCAATAGGGCTAGTATATTTGGTGTATGGAAGGACTGGAAGGTGTACATGTCCAACTGGCAGGTGTCATCTGACCTTGACCTCATTTTCATGGTTCAGTGGTTATAGTTAAGTTTTTGTGTTTTGGTCTGTTTTTCTCATACTTTATGCAATAGGTCTACTATATTTGTTGTATGACTTAATCCACTTCGTCCTAAGGGGGACATAGGGCGACTACAGTAGCTTTCCATCTTTTCCTGTCCTTGGCTAGTTTCTTTGCTTCACCCCATGTTTTTCCAATTTTCTGAAGATCAGATGTTAAATCTCTGCGCCAGGTGGATTTTGGTCGCCCCCTTTTACGATGCCCTTGGGGATTCCAATCTAGTGCCTGTCTTGTTACATTTGTGTTGCTTTTACGTAAAGTGTGTCCAATCCATTTCCATCTTCTTGTTGTTATCGTTCTTTCTATTGGTTCTTGTCTTGTTCTTTTCCATAACTCTTTGTTGCTGATTGTGTTTGGCCACTTTATTCCAATGATGTTTCTAAGGCACCTGTTCATGAAAACTTGTAATGTTTTTGTTGATGCAGCTGTCAGTCTCCAAGTTTCTGAACCATAGAGAAGTATAGATTTTACGTTTGAGTTGAAGATCCTGATTTTGGTGTTCGATCTGAGAGCTTTGCTCCTCCAGACTGGTTTTAGGATAGCAAAGGCTTGTTGAGCTTTTCTTTTTCTGGATTGGATATCTTTATGCAATAGGTTTACTATATTTGTTGCATGGAATGATTGTAAGGTGTACATGTCTAGCGGGCAGATGTCTTCTGACCTTGACATCATTTTCATGGTTCAGTGGTTATAGTTAAGTTTTTGTGTTTTGGTCTGTTTTTCTCATACTTTATGCAATAGGTTTACTATATTTGTTGTATGGAATGATTGTAAGGTGTACATGTCAAGCGGGCAGATGTCATCTGACCTTGACCTCATTTTCATGGTTCAGTGGTCAAAGTTAAGTTTTTAAGTTTTGGTCTTTTTATCTAATATTATATGCCAAAGGTCAAGTATATTTGGTGTATGGAAATATATTATGATCTATATGTCAGTCCCGCAGGTTTTATTTGACCATGACCTCAATTGCACGGTTCATTGCACAGTGTTAAGTTCTTGTGTTTTGGTCTATTTTTCTTAAACTATAAGTAGTAGGTCAACTATATTTGTTGTATGGAAGCTTTGTTAGCTGTACATGTCTGCCTGGCATGGTTCATCTGACCTTGACCTCATTTTCATGGTTCATTGGTCTTTGTTTAGCTATCTTGGTTAAAGTTTATGTGACAGTTG
>JAHUZM010000998.1:0-12316 GCA_019925275.1 Mytilus edulis
TCTATGAATCTAGGTATGGCAACGAATGCTATTCACATTCAATGCATTTTGAACTTCAGTCCTGAATGAGATTGGGTTACAGGTTTCACCGTATAAATTTTGTAACAGATATACAGATATGAGTTTACTTTACTTTTATACATACAAGTATTTTAATACAGTTATCTGACATAATTATTTGTTTGAAATTTCTGGAATAAGAATAATGTTATATTATTTTCATTGTTTTTCAGTGCAACAGGTATTTTAGTCCAGTAGAATAATTGTTAAAAGGTTGTTGTTTATCTTTATTTATTAGCATTCACTATACATGCTATATAAGAATAAGAATATTTCATTAAATGTTAATGAAAAGGGAACATTCTAAAACTATCATGACAATACAAAGACAGATGACATATTTCAAATCTTTTCTTGTCTCTCATGGTACAACTGATTTTTATAGTTTGTTCTTATGTTGTATTGTCACAGGTCAGGGGGGATGATTGGGCGCCTGCTAACATGTTTAACTCCACCACATTCTGTATGTATGTGCCTGTCCAAAGTCAGGAGCCTGTAATTCAGTGGTTTTCGTTTGTAGATGTGTTAAATATTTGTTTTTCGTTCATTTTTTGTACATAAATTAGGCCGTTAGTTTTCTCGTTTGAATTGTTTTACATTTGTCATTTCGGGGCCTTTTATAGCTGACTATGCGGTATGGGCTTTGCCCATTGTTGAAGGCTATACGGTGACATATAGCTGTTAATTTCTGTATCATTTGGTCTCTTGTGGAGAGTTGTCTCATTGGCAATACCACATCTTTTTATACACACACACAAACACATACATTTGTATATAAAGAGTAATATTTCATATTTTGTTTCTTTACATTCAAATGTTAATAAAGTTTTACTTTACATTTTCAATATACCAACTGATGCTCTGAAAAATAGAATTTCATGAGAGTGGTTGACACTTTCATGCTTTAAGCTTCTTTTTTGACCAAAAAACTTAATATGGAGGATTGAAATTGACTAACAAGATGTAAAAGAAGCAAAATAAACAAAAGCTATAACCCAAATGATTAAAAAAAAAAAAAATAATAAAAAAAAAATATATATATATATTTTATTAATTTTTAAAGAGAGGCAACAGTTTTTCCAGTGAGGTAAAAAATTACCATTTTGAAAATTTGCTATTTCTTCGTTGTTATTATGTGTATTGATAAAAGTGAAACTGTTTTGAAAATGTCTTCACAATGCCTTTAAAATGAGGTCAAGTTTTCTTAGATCAGTTGATCACTTTCCGTACCTAATGAATCATTTCTTTTTGTAAACTTTTGCGAGCCATCAAGGATGTTAGTTGACTATTTAAATATATATACTTTTCGATTTAATTGTTTCATAGTTTTCATGTATTATAGTCGATTATAGGATAGGAATATTTCTCATTAACGAAGGCCACTTCAATTGATATTCGGTAGATACAATAATTATTTTCTTTTATGACTTTCGTTATCAATATGATATTATCATTATGAATATACTTGAAATATCTGCCACTGGACATTGACAGCCACAATCAAGCATTTGCGTTTTTTTTTTTTTTTTTTTTTTTTTACTTTAGTTATTGCCATTGTATCTTAATACTAATTAGTCAATGGTAAAAATTGAAATATTTGTATTTCAATATTGATTCAATTGTTTGATTAAGGGGTGTAACATTGACAAATGATATACTATTTTACTAATGCATTGATTAACATTGTAATTATTTGTTTAAGCCAGTATGCCGAGAGGAAAAGGGGAGAGGGTGCTGCCAAACCGTGCTGTACGTAGGCAAAATCAAAAACAGCTACCGGTAAACAGAAGGCTTCGCCCAAAGAGAGCTGAGATTGTAAGACAAAATATAGCCATTCCACAACAGCCGTAATAACCACCACAACAGCCGTTAATGCCACCACAACAGCCATTAATGCCACCACAACAGCCATTAATGCCACCACAACAGCCATTAATGCCACCACATCAGTTATTGCCACCACATCAGTTATAACCACAACAGCAGTTATTACCACAATAGCCGTTTGTACTACTACAGCCAATTCTACAACCACAACTCATTTGAACTTCAAACTTCCTCTGCAGCCTGCTGAACAACAAGTTCCTGATCAGGGATGTGTACACCCAGGGCAGCCCACAGCTCGTAATTCTGTACAAAACGGTGAGATTTTAGTTATACCTACTAGTAATGATGTTGATGTGTTTGTACCACAAAAAATTATACACCAAATATGGAATTTAGAATATGTTGATTTGGCACAATCACTTTACAAAAACATTTTGTTTCAAATATTGATCAACCGAAAAAAGTGCTCGGTTTTGATGAATATGGAGACATTTTAATTGACAGAAACAAATATTCAAAAGTAAATCATTATCTAACTTAGGTGAGTGGACTGAAGGGTTTTTAAATTATATGAAAATTTTATTGCAAAGATTCCCGGAATTGGCAAATGAATTGATTAGCTACATGACGTTTATAAGGGGTGTACCTTTTGAGAACGTTTATAAATTTGACATGCAATTTCGACTTAGAAAAGCTCGTGATCATATGCGTGCATGGGACGTCATTGATGGGCAGCTATGGCTTCAGTTTATTGCAGTAGGCATAAATCATGTTCCACAGACATATTCTTATACTTCTCACACAGTTATTAGTCCTTGCTACGATTATAATTTTAAGGCCGTTTGTACTCGTATGAATTGTGTATACAGCCATGAATTCATGTATAAGATGTAGCCAGTTCCATCCTTCGATGTACTGTACAAATTATTCATATAACAAGAATAATCCTCGAAGTTCTGTAACTTCGGACTATTCTGCTCCTAGGTATCAAAACTACCCTAGGGCACCTGATGCAAACAATTTTGCACCAAGGTATCAGTCCAGTGCTAGAGCAGTCAAACAGGTTTTTGAATACACATGGAAATTTTAACCCAAATACTCGTTTTTCGATAAATAATTAAAGATTTCCCTGTCAGCAGGCAAATGTTCCACGGATGCAATTTAATCATTTCAAATTTTATAATTTTGTTTACAGCTTGCAATCACCGTATGATATTTGGTATTTTTGGTTGTTCCCCTGTTAATACTACGGTTTAAGGGAATATGTTGACCGACTACCCGTTAAAATATTGGCAAATTTATTATATAATGGTTTTAAATATGGTTTTCGAGCACATCATACAAGCAAAACATTAAAGTCTGTTTTACAAGATCCAAATTTAGCTTGGAAATCATGAGTGAATTGAAATGGTAGAATTGCGGGGCCTTTTTATTATTGACCTATTTCTAATCTACGTGTTTGGAAAATAATTTTAGAAATTATAATGGCATTTCTTATATTTTGGGTGACAAGTGGTTGTCGAGTTCTGTTTTAAATCTCTTTATCGGTAGTGCAAGAGTTATTCAAATACTTGGCTTACGTATCAAATGGACTAAATTAATTTCAAAACTTTAAACATAAACTAAACCTGTATCACGTATGGCCATGCCCCGTTTCACATTTAGTTAATAGTAGCTGACATGTTTAAGGATGAATATTCTTATTCCACTGGGAATGCGTACCTTTCAGGCATTAGGTTTAATCATAAGATCAATGGTTTATTGGACAACACTCATTCTTTTATTGTTCAAAAGATGCTCAGTGACATAAGCGACAAGTCTGTCGTAAGCCTATTACTATTGGTATATTAACTAGACTTTTAGATGCGCTTAATTTAGTTTGTTATTCAGTATATGAAACATGTTTATTTAAAGCTTCATTTTCAGCTAGAGTTTTGGGTTTCTTAGTTTTGGAGAAATTGCAAATTCAAGTTTTAATGAAAATCTTATTGTAAAACGTCCAAGATATAATTTGATGCTTATTCAGGGTCACTTATTATAAAAGTTCCTTCTTAGAAAACAGATCAGCTGGGTAATTCAGTAACGACAATTCTGGAAAAGAATAAACTACTTCAATTTGTCCTGTCCGGTTGATGTCGGACTACATTGCTGAGACACAAAGACGATGGACATTTTCATACACTTTAAAAAAAAGGTTATGTAAGAACAAACCTTGTATATTTGAAACACTTAAATTCAGGGTACCTGAAAGATATTTGGGTATTGGCTCTTTTATTGTCATAGGAGCTGTCATATTAAGCTTATAGGTGCATCGTTCGGATTAGAGATAGTTGGGTGTATTCCTAAATCAGATTCAAGGAGCTCTGAAAATGTTATGTATATATTTTCTTTAAATTTCCTCATTGTTTGGTTTTCCCTTACAATGAATAACATAGCTTAGATGTTGACAGTATTGCTTTCAGCTGAAGTTTATGTTGATGTTGCCACATGAATATCAATTTAATGAAGTTCAAAGTATTGAATTTAAGTTGATGTTGAAGTTTTTGATGTTTGTGTTGAAGTTGATAATAATGTTGAAGTTGATAATAATGTTGAAGTTGATAATATTGAAGTTGATAATAATGTTGTAGTTGATAATATTGAAGTTGATAATAATATTGAAGTTGACAATATTGAAGTTGACAATATTGAAGTTGACAATATTGAAGTTGACAATATTGAAGTTGATAATATTGAAGTTGATAATAATGTTGAAGTTGATAATGATGTTGAGTTGATAATGATGTTGTTAATATTGTTGATGTTGAAATTGATTATGATGTTGAAGTTGATAATGACATCGAAGTTGATAATGATGTTGAAGTTGATTGATGTTGATTCTTGCTGTTAAATTTGTCATGCGGTAAATTTTATGGCGGATTACAAGTTGTGCAACTAGTTACTCAACTTGTAATTTTGGCGGAATTTACTTTAAGCTGCTATGGACTACCCAGTGGCTCCTGATATAACTTTGTTACTGCTGGATCGCCCTTCAGTAATTCAATCGTCATCAAGTTTTGATTGACAAGTTGATTGTGTTTCTTTCTTGCAATAAATGCCATGACAAATTTACAGCCAAATAAAACATAATTTCTTTAGTGATTTTGATTTATAGTTTATTCGTTGGATTCATTAATTACATCATGAGGTCAAACAATGAGAATACAGATTTAAACAATACAAGTACACTTACATTTTATCTAGACCCCCCTTTCAATCTATGTGTGTATATATATATATACAATAATAGAATTTAATTCAATAATAATTAAATTCAGTTATTGTAATTATATAACTTGGTATGCCTATTATTGATTTAAATTGACGGTGTGTTCGATTCATTTTATACTGGTCACTTTAATATGCTAATTAGTTTAGCCCGCGAAATGTTAGTCCGTGCAATTTACCTCGTGTGGTTTGGTCATTTGAATTCAAACCTTACACGGAGCTTGACCAAAGCTATAGAATTTACCCGCCCTCCCTTTTCCCCATTATGAATATTTTCTGCTGCTTTTCATTTATCGTTTCAGTTTTGGAAGAATGATTATAGAACCAGCGTCATGGCATATATAACAGACTGAGTTTGGAGCTTTTTTGTATTGTGAATGGACAGGCGGAATTTACTTTAAGCTGCTATGGACTACCCAGTGGCTCCTGATATAACTTTGTTACTGCTGGATCGCCCTTCAGTAATTCAATCGTCATCAAGTTTTGATTGACAAGTTGATTGTGTTTCTTTCTTGCAATAAATGCCATGACAAATTTACAGCCAAATAAAACATAATTTCTTTAGTGATTTTGATTTATAGTTTATTCGTTGGATTCATTAATTACATCATGAGGTCAAACAATGAGAATACAGATTTAAACAATACAAGTACACTTACATTTTATCTAGACCCCCCTTTCAATCTATGTGTGTATATATATATATACAATAATTCTAATATAAGACAAATAATAATATGTATATGATAATTTAATAACCGAAAATCAAATACGATAGATAAAGCAATAAATCAAATTCTTACCAATTCTTTTCTTTATTTTATTATATGAATTTAAGGTTTTGCACAGATCTTTGACATGCAAAAGGGGAAAATGACAGCCCATAAATCATCCCATGTTAAAATACCTTAGTGGATTCCTAGCAGATCAAAACGTAATTTTCCAAAGAGTTTAATTGGTAGATTTGTGGCCACAATGACAATATTCAATATTCGTATAACCTGATCATATAATAATGAGACAGGAACTAACTGACAAAACATTAACAGGTATCTAGAAATTCTACAAACAGTCATCACAAATAATGTCTATTACTAAATCACCTAGAGTTTAGATAGAAGGTAACAAAATTGATCTCATCACATTCTCTTAATGACAATTAGCATCAAGATAAACAAATGATACAGTTCTTGATTAAGAACGGACACACGAATACGTGGAGTGGGACGGGAAGATAATACGATCCCAGTTCGCTTTTTTTAACCTGGATCATGGGATTAAAAATGTTTGATTTTATAACAAAATTTGGGGTGAATAAAATCTGTATTTCTGGTGTTGACACATGTCTATTATTTTATTTAAAAGACCATAAGCTGACCTGCACAAGTTGTTTGGTCATTTGTGTCGTTGTGTTGCTATCTCATTGACCCAATATCCCCTTTTGTTCATTCTGAAGAAACGATACTGTGCGGTACCCAGTATAGCAGAAGTATATAATTCTTGTTTCAATACAAACTCTTTTTTTTTGTAGAAAAACAGGTTTGCCAGTCAGGCTACTTCAAATGCAAAGAGGGTCACTGCATTGCATCAAGCTTACTTTGTGACGGCAGAAAACACTGTATCCATGGCGATGATGAATTATTTTGTGGTAAACAGTGATTACATTTCTTTTTGACATATAAGTGTTATTCTCAACTTAATCTATAAACGTTTTTATAAATGATTATCACGTTTATTTTTTACAATTTTACATACATTCGGTAAATTAAGATACGATCCATTTTATTATTGATCTTTTAAACTTTCTTGATTATATATTCAAGAAGATGCTGGGGACCAAAATTGCTTAAAGTACCAATCAAAAAACCTTACAAAGTGTCAAATTCAAAAATGGCTTAACATAACTCTAAAGTAAATTTTTCAAATCTTTTTTTTTCAGTTCATATAAAAATAAAAGAGGTGATATGATTGCCTATGAGACAACTCTCCACAAGAGACTAAATGACACAGCAAATAACAACTATAGGTCATTGTACGGTCTTCAACAATGAGAAAAGCCAATACCTCACAGTCAGCTATAAAAGGCCCCGAAATGACAAATGTAAAATAATTCAAACGAGAAAACTAACCGCCTAATTTTATACAAAATAATGAACGAAAAACAAATATTTAACACAGCAACAAACGACAACCACTGAATTTCAGGCTACTGACATGGGACAGGCACATATAAATGTGATTGGGTTAATTAGTTTGAAGGCGCCAACCTATATCTAACCTGGGACAGTGGTGTAACAGTTCAACATAAGAACAAACTATAAAAATCAGTTGAAAAAAGCTTAACTCATCAGATGGATACAAATAGAAATACATCTTACAAAAATACAGAGTGGACGTGGAGGGAAACTTATACATCCCAACAACAAAAAGACACTAAGTATGGATCTGCTAGAACTCTCAATTACTGACAACTAGTTTAAAGCCAATTACAACTAATAAGCGAAATCATGCATGATTAAATTATCAATCAGTACACTTCCAGCATCTAATTGATTTAGTGTGAAGGTGTCATAAACAGTCGGAGAAAATATAACCTTGTGCAATGCAAAGGTACAGGTATCGAAATATTGTAGAGCCATGAATGTACGTACTAATTTGTAAATAATATTTAGTTTGATTTTAATTTACTGCTAACAAAATCAATATTAATACCAATAACAACAATATTCAAAGATCTAATAATAGTGTTGAATTGGTAACCTTTTATATAGTATAAGTTTTTTCAAAAGATCGATAAGTTTATCCGGATCGTTTCTAAATTCAACATCTCCGTAAAAATGAGGATGTGCTATCCCGTTTGAAATAATTTTTCTACTGGAACAACTATCCTCCAAAACCAAATCTTTATATCTATGGAAGAATTTAGTAGAGGTTTTAAGTAAACCCTGACTTAATAATTTACCAGAAATACATAGATTACGTTCACTAAAATCCAAAACGTCACAACATACACGGGCATAACGAACTAGTTGTGACACATAAACACCGTAAGATGGTGCATATGGAACCTTACCGTCCAAAAAAAGGAAATTGTCCCTTTTGATGTAAATTTTAGTGAAAATTTTGCTGTGTTAAACTGAAATAGCTAAATCTAGGAAAGGACATTTATAACCGTTTATATTTGATTTATTAAAAGTAAGTTCCTTTGGGTACATTTCGGCGGTATATTTAGAAAATTCCTGATTATTTAACAAAAAAGTATCATCAAAATAACTGTAAGTGTTGTTGAATTTATCAGATAAATGGAATTTATAGGGGGTCTTCACTAAGTTTGGTCATAAACTGCGATTCATAACAGTTTAAGAAGAAGTCTGCGATTAAAGGGGCACAGTTGGTGTCCATAGGAATGCATACAATCTGTCAATACACTTTATTGCCGAAACGTACATAAATATTATCAAGGAAAAAATTAACTGTTTCAATCATCACATTACACCTCCAGTAAGTATATCTAGTATTTTCACCTTTCTCATTAGGCTTTAAACAAGATGCAGCAAATATATTTGCATTCACATTTACCAAACGACCATTCCATTTAATAGGAAAACTATTGTTTGATAAGATTGTGTGGAAGTGTAGTGTAAATAAAGGCAACAGTAGTATAACGCTATTCGAAATTCATAAATCGATTGTGAAAAAAACAAATTCGGGTTACAACTAAAACTGAGGGAAACACATCAAATATAAGAGGAGAACTACGACACAACAGAAATACAACACTAAAATGTAACACACACAGAAACGAACTATAATATAACAATGGCCATTTTCCTGACTGTGTACATGACATTTAAAAAAAATGGTGGGTTGAACCTGGTTTTGCGGCTAGCCAAACCTCGCGTGTTTATGGCAATGTTAAATATAACATTCAAATGACAACATTACATGACAGGACTACAGTACAAATAAATGCAAAAACATTCAGGACAAAGAAATACACAAATAAACATTGCAATAGGACATTTCGACATGCTAATAGTTATCAAAAGTAAAGAGTTGGATAGACAAAACTGTCAACAGAATCAAAAGGACCATCAAAAGCACGTTATCTATCTAAAACATGCAAATAATTTTTACACTCCAAAAAAAATTATTTCCACTATTTTCATATATTTTATTACAAAAGTGAATGATAAGTTCCACGATAGTAGTTAAGGAACTAGTTAAAATTAATAAACCATTAGTTGTAGAACACTTACAAGAGGCTAAGATGAAACAATATTTTACAATAGCTTTTTGTATAGTTTAGGTAAACAGTACATAGTAGGGACCTTCAAAAGTTCAGAAGAGGCCTTAAGACGTGCTGTGTTTATGATATGATTATTAACTATATGATATTCTGTGGAGCGCACTTAGAATTTCATTCTTTATGAACGTCCGTGTAGTATTTGCGGCATATCAACACCACATTGTAGGCTGCTTTGTCGGTCATTACAAACACAAACCTTTTTGAAAGTACCTGAAGTTCGTTTCTTATTCTAAAAATAGACGTATTATGTACTTTTTTTTTATTTATTTCTAAATTATTTTGAAAATGTAATATTCGAATATCCACAACATTCATACAATATTTAAGTAAGAATCAAGAGATTTGTTATGAGATTTTCCCGTTTACACTAATTTTTACAATACGATGAAAGAGCGTCTTTTGTGACCTGATGACACTGTTTCAAGTCTATTTTAGATGGAGGACGATATTTTCATCCATTTTACAAACAGTTTTAAACTCCTCGGTCTTGAACGATATTGATGTCCCCCGTATAAAACATGGTCATAGGTCCGATCATATATAAAATTCGACGATTCACAGTTTAAAGTTAGAGGAGATTATGTTCTACATTGAAATCTGATGTTACTGACTTATAATTAATTATTTAACTTCTGCTGGGGTTTTGTTTGTGTATGTTTACGAAATAATAGGTACTTCTGTGTTACAAAATAGGGAGATATGAAATGTTGAATGGTAGAGTCATTAAATAGATAAGTTGATGAAATCAATACCTCTGTTAATATATCTAATTTTTAGAAGGTGCCGAGTATAATTAACAGGTTTATCGATATGCAGGAACAGCCTATGATGGCAACAGTCTGTAATTATACGCGAATATTAATAGAGTGGGCTGAAGAACGAGATGGTGTCACACTCCATGAAAATATTATGTAATTTACTTATTGGTATTTGACCCAGTGTCATAATGATTGATGCCTACCATTGTTTTTAATATAGATAGGAGATCATCAAGAGTATAATTTACACAATGTTTTTATTCGTTGCCATGAGACTTATTATTACGTTGTCTTTTATTAACAATATTCATGATATCAATAGAAGAAGTTTTAGATATGTTCCTTTGTCCCATTTACAATACTATGCCATACTCCTAATGAGCTTTGAGCATAAGCTATATAATAAAATAGATTTTGGAATCTAATCACTATAATGTCGTTATCAATTGTGATGCGCACTTTGACAATTAATGTCACTTCAGTGATTCTCGAGGTAAAAATATTTTAACAAACATTTAAGAGTTGACAAAATAAAAAATAAAATGTTTAACCGAAAAGACAAAAGATAAACGTTGTAACTCAGGAACGATATTGACAGTCGGTCTCCCTAACCGACCCGCAATTTAAGTCGGTAACTGAAATACTTCCTATTTTCAGAACTAATGGATTTATTTACCATCGCTCCGATGTGAGAAGTAAACTGCTGAACCTTCATTCGTTCATTTATCATTTGTCCGTCTGTCCATGGAAAGTTCATCATATTTCTAAAACTCAAATAAGATTTTTTAGAAAATTACTAATTTACGTCTTCGTACATGTATCTATCGCTCAGCAACCTCCGATAAATGAATATACTGTTGACCCTCTTCCAAAATGTAGTATCACTATTCCGTTTCAAAAGATACTTTATATTTTTATTATAGGGTAATCATTTTAGAAAACAACATTTTTCTTCTTAATATCTACATTAAGCTTGTTTTAATGATAATATGAAAAACTTATGATATCAATTTCAGTAGGAAGATACAAAAAATTCTCAGAGAAACTTTTATTCAGTACACTAAAGACAAAAAACTTGCGGAGCATCGAATTATAAGTTAATTTAAACTGAAACAAACATTTCTAATATCAGCTCTGCTCAAACTTCAGATTGAAAGATTTCTTTAGAAAAAAAATGGAAATTTTCAATCATAGTTTAACATAAATATCGTTAATTGAGGATAATTTACATAATTTTGATTTGTTTTAATTCATGATTGCTTACAGCGGTATTTTTAACATTGTCATAAAAGCGGGAGGTTTGGCTAGCCATAAAACCAGGTTCAACCTACAATTTTTTTTTCTAAAAACGTTCTGTACCAAGTCAGGAATATGACAGGTGTTATCTAATAGTTCGTTTCTATGTTTGTTTGTTTTTGTTGCACTTCAGTGTTTCTGTTGTCCCGTTGTTTTCCTCTTATAGTTGATGTGTTTCCTTCGGTTAAAGTTTGTAACACGAATTTGTTTTCTCTCATTCGATTTATGACTTTTGAACAGCGGTATACCACTATTGCCTTTATTTTATAGGAAATTTAACTTGTCCTGGATTATATAGATGTCAACAGTCAACCACTTGTTTGTTATTCGATGAGGTTTGTGATAACATAAGACAATGTCCTCATGGGGATGATGAAGTTGGTTGTGATGTCACGTGTCCTTTCGGATGTTCATGTGAAGGTTTTGTATTTATATGTCATCAAGAAGAGACAGAGACAATTTTCAGAGATTTGTCTGTTGAAGCTAGAAAAATAGATTTGAGCAGCTCAGTATTTCCGAATAACAATTTGGTTGTTCCTGCGTTTACATACCTGGCTGATTTCAAACTATTCAACTGCAGCATTAACAAGATTATGCCATACTCATTTGAGAAATTAATGAACCTCCTTCATTTAGATTTGAGTAACAACAAATTAAAGGTTCTGCAAAGTTACACGTTCTATGGTCTCACCAAACTAGTAACCTTAATCTTAAAAGACAATCTGATGTTGGTATTAATCGAACCAAATGCGTTCATGTCATTACCTAATGTTAAAGATTTGGAACTGTCTGGAACTAG
>JAHUZM010000999.1:0-12270 GCA_019925275.1 Mytilus edulis
TAGACCCCTTATCCATACTCGATCGAATGCCTTGCTTACATCGGCAAAAGTTAAACTTGTATAGAATTTATTGTCAAAAGCATGCACGATAGAATGATACATCTCAATTAGTTGATGAAAAGTAGAGCAGCCGGGTAGGAAACCAGACTGAAATTTATACAGAAGTTTGTTAAAAACTAAATGATTGAATATATGTTTATATATTATTTTTTCTAGTACCTTGCTCACGCAAGAAAGAATTGATACTGGTCTATAATTACACGGCATTGACTTATCTCCATTTTTAAATAAAGGAATAACATATGCCAATTTCCAATCTTAAGAAATATATCTTGAGAGAGTGATTTATTAAAAAGAATACATAAGGGAAGTGCAATTTCATTTTTTACTGTTATAAGCATTCTATTACTAATTTTGTCAGGACCAACAGCTTTATTTGGATCTAAAGTAGAAATGATATCTTTAACGTCTTCTAAAGTCACAGTAATTTCCGATAAAACGTTAATACCTCTATCATCGAAGTCGGGCACCTTTGTATTGTTAGCATCTAGACTAGCTATTGAACAAAAATATGTATTTAGAATATCAACTTTTTCTTTTGCATCATCAGAAAATTCAAAATTGTTACTAGGGTTTTGCATCGGTGGAATATCAATTGAAGATCTAAGGAGTTAATTATTTTCCAATTATACTCTACTATTCGTTTGCTTTAGTTCATTTAAGTTTTCATTAATATTTTCATAAAAGTTTTGTTTAATTTGTTTCTTTGAATTATTTACTCGATTCCTTTGGTTTTTAAATTTCTTTTCGTTTGTCATGCTTTTATTTTATTTTTAAATATTTTACGAAACCTGTCTCGTTTTCTTATTTCTTTACGGAGATTTGAATTAAACCAAATTTTATAGTTAGATCGAATAATTACTTTTTTTTCGGAATGCAAGATTCAGTCACTTTTAAAAATTCGTGCGTAAATATATTGCAAGATTCATGGATGCTAATATCATTATCAAGTAATTTATTCCATTCGACCTCTTAAACCATCTGTTTCATTAAATTATAATTCCCCCTTTTATAATCCCATATTGTACGTTTGAAACTCTTTGAGTTACTGAACCCGCTTCTGACTGTTATGTAAGTACCTTCATGATCACTTATGTTTTTATTTTCGCAGAACGCCACAAAATATAAATTGACCGTCAGTGCATTCCGATGTATTGTTGACATAGAGATTTGACTTTCGTTTTTGACTGGTAACCGATCGTATAGATACGTGGATATCATCGAGAGCAAAAGAAAATTTCTTATCGCTTGTTATAAATTCATTTCTTCAGAAATTAATAATACAAAAATATTTTGACGTTAGAAATTTTTATATGCATTAAAATCTCTGCACACGCACAGAAAAATTGCGTTGACGCCTGCGGAAGAATATCACAAGAAAGTTTTGTGGGAAAATATAAATGTCTACTCAAATCCAATCTATTGGAAAAATGGAATTGATATAGAAGAGTGTCCCCCATGCACTTGTACTACACTTTTATTAGATTCGTAGAAAAGAATGATATACAATTGGATGAACATTATACATACATGTAACTGCTATAAACAAATATTAATATAAGATATAACAACAAACCAGAGTATACTGATTTGTATCACAACATAATAGATATTAAAGCATTGAGGTTGAATTCCCTGTCATTTATTCATCATCCACGCACGACCTTGTCTCAGAAAAAATATATCTCTGTACATAAACCTCAGTTTCAGGTATAGAAATGTGATTTTTTTTCCTGAGACAAGTGCTTGTGACCATCCACAAGAACTTGTGTTCATCCGATGTTAAGTACTTCAGTACTTCGATTATACATTTTTTTGTACTTGTTAAACAATGTAAAAACGAAACTAAAAAGATTGAAACCGAAAACCTAAAAATAATCAGTATACTTGTTAAACAATGTAAAATCGAAACCAAAAAGATTGAAACCGAAAACCTAAAAATAATCAGTTTGGGGATGGTTTTTAAAAAAAATGTCAAAGAAGATTTAGTGTAAGATTTATATGTTGAAAATTGAAGAGCTGAACCAAAAATAATGTATAGTATAAAAAGTGCCTGAAATGCATTCCTGGGGTGGTGTTCTCGAAGCTATCTTAGGACTAGGACGTGTCCTAAGACCAACTTATGACAAGTCTTTGTCCTAAGTCGTGTTCATGAAGCTCTCTTAACTTAGGATATACCGTATTTTTCGTCCTTTAGGACCTAAGATCATTCTATCTTTATCCTAACTTTAGGACACGTCTCAGACAATAATTTGTAAACAAATATGGCTGCGGCTTATGTGTACATGAGAAGAAGGCACCAGAATATTCGTAGAAATAGACTACTTAGAGACTAAGACAACCCTCTGGACTATTTAGATGACTTTGATATCATACGTAGGTACAGATTGTCGCGTCCAATGATAATTGATTTGTGCAGAAGATTTGACAATGACTTACACAGACCAACAATGAGGTCCCGTGCATTGCCTGTTTCTTTGCAGATAATGGCAGCACTTCTTTTTTTTTTTGCCACAGGGAGTTTTCAGCTTGTAAATGCTGATGTGCATAACATATCTCGTTCCAGTGTTTCAAGGTGTGTACGAGATGTAACCCAGTGTTTGGTCAATGTATGCAATCAACACATTATCATGCCTACAGATGCAGCTAGCTTAGAAATTATAAAGCGTGGTTTCTATGAGATTTCAGACTTTCCTAATGTAGTAGGCGCCGTTGATGGAACTCATGTTCGGATAAAATCTCCACCAGTAGATGAGCACATTTTTGTTAATCGCAAAAATTTCCATTCAATTAATGTACAAGGAGTTTGTGACTCTAATTTGAAATTTTTGAACATAGTCTCACAGTGGCCAGGAGCAACCCACGATGCTTTCATTTGGTCAAATTCAACTGTATGTGAATTATTCGAGAATCGAACAATTTCAGACGGATGGTTACTTGGTGATAGCGGATACCCTGTAAGACCTTGGTTATTGACACCCGTTCTGAACCCCACTACCAGAAAGCAACAAAGTTACAACGGGGCACATATGAGAACAAGAAATGTTGTTGAACGGAGTTTTGGTGTGTTAAAAGCACGTTTTCGCTGTATAGATACCAGCGCTGGAACTTTGTTGTATTCAGCTTTAATGTGTTGTCGCATTGTTGTTGCTGTTGCTGTCCTACACAATTTGTGTATAGATAACAGAATGCCTTTACCACCTGACATAAATGATTTTCCTGACCATGGACACATAGCAGGACCAGCCTATAATGGTCCTTTGAACGACGGGGCAATTGTTCGTGAAAGACTGATTAATGGAAGGTTTTGAGTGAATTAATAATAAAGTCATCTGATATAAAAATGAATTATATGTAGTTTGTCTGTATTGATTGGTTGATTATTAATGAAGTATGTAGAGTTGGCACCGGAAATTGGTAGTCCTAAAAAAATATATTACCTTAAGCTGCATACTCATTGAAATCGGCTGTAATTGCTCTTTTTCCCTAAAAGAACCCGTCCTTATACCAATTTGAATGAGTCGAAGAGATAAACAAACCGTAGTATAGATCATACTGTTAATTTCTGTGTCATTGGCAATCACACCACATTTTCTTTTTAAATACTCACTATTATTTACGTGTAGTTGTATAATAAATGATATTTCCATTTAGAAATGTTTATACCAACAAAAAAGAATGTACATATCATGGGGAAAAATAATTTATTGTGTGGACGAAGTGTCAGAAGAAGTTGGTACATTTAAGCTATTGACGGAAATACCCATTTGCTGCAAGCTTAAGTTCAACTTTGTCAAATATAATTGGTATTTTTGTTCTTTGATTAGAAGTGATTTTCTTTCTATCTCCAGCCTCTGTTTCTCGGTTGCTAGTCTTTCTTGTTCAATTTTTAACCGGTCTTTTTCTACTCCCAATCTTTCCCTTTCTATCTCTACAAGTGATTCTTCTGATTCTTCTGTGTGCGGTGATGATGGTGTTCTCGTGAAAATACTGACATCGTCTTTCGCTGAACTAATGCCACTAGTAGAAGGTAAGACTGAAAAATAAAAATACATGTTGTCGTTTGTTTATGTAATATATACGTGTTTCTTGTTTCTCGTTTTTTTATATAGATTAGACCGTTGGTTTTCCCGTTTGAATGGTTTTACACTAGTAATTTTGGGGCCCTTTATAGCTTGTTGTTCGGGGTGAGTCAAGGCTGCGTGTTGAAGGCCGTACATTGACCTATTATGGTTTACTTTTTTTAAATTGTTATTTGGATGGATAGTTGTCTCATTGGCACTCCACCACATCTTCCTATATCAATGTGATTGAATAAAGATTTCAATGGACAGATGATATTTTTGAAAACGGTTTGTAAATAATGCTAAACCCATATTATTATTTAGCCAGTGTGCACTTGTTCATGTTGTTCTAATACACTACTTTACCTGCATCTCGTTGACATTTTCATAAATTCCTCTCTTTTTTCAAAGAGGAACATGGTTGATTAAAATTTAGCAGCTATCTAGTAAAGTCCCAATAGAAGACTAAATGTTACATATTGATTCTAGAACCGTATCGAACTTTACCAAATCGCTCAATCTATTATATTTACTGAGGTATCGTTGTCATATCAACCGGCATGTCTAGTACATTAGAAATGAACCTATGAATTATACACAAACACGTAACCAAAACTTTAACAAACGCAGTGATACATCTAGAATTTTTCATAAATTGCTGCGTGTGTGGGAGGGGGCGCCCGTTCCGGTCATGCTTCAGTGATTCACTATGTAGTCAATCAAATTTTTCATAGAAAAGGGGGGTGGGCATCCTGGTACCACCTTAATTCGCCTCTGGGACATATTTGAGACACAAAACAAATTGTGACTCGCTAATCTTTCAATTATATTAGTTATGAATTCATGTACGAGAATATAGAATATGTAAACTGACCTGTTTCGGACATTGATTCAATCTCATCTGTGCTCTGATCCATAGGGCTTCCAGCTGCCTGGCAGGTGTCGATTCCACCAGCAATGCCATCAATTTGTGTATCTCCGATGATTCCCACAACCTTGTTTTGCAGTGGTGTCAAACTATCTGGAGGAGGGCCCCACCAGTCTTTTTTGCCTCTCGTCTTACAAATGATGCGTGTTTCTTCACGGTACTAGTGAAGGTCGACCATTTCTTTTTTATTTCTTCGGCTGTTCTTTTATGGTTCAAGTTACAAGCATTTACCTTAGTGCAAATGGACTCCCATGCTCTTTTTTAGCGGCGTTTGTGGTTACAGTGCTCTGTTTGCTGAATAAAATGCCCTTCTGGCTCTCCACTTGATCTGAAAGAATGTTTAGCTCTGCCTCTGTAAAGTTTGGGTTTCGTTTTTTGCTCATTCTGGTATGTGAATATGAACATCAAATGAATCGCACCATCGGTTATAAACTCGTATATATATGAAGAAATTGTGCATGGTTTTAAACTTTGAACTTAGTGTTTCACGACAAGATGACACTACGAATTCAATTCTCATGTCAAAACAAATTGTTTTCAAGTTTAATTACAATCCTTTTTGATATAATTTTATAAATTAAGATTCCGATTTAATATTTTATTTGCATTTGAAATCTTGCATTTAAAACTATACATGTAATTATAAAATCCGTAAACTATTTTATTAATTGGTTTCGTCATTAAATATTTTTTTTCAAACAAAATTATTTTATATTTTTATATTTCACACTTAGGATATGTTTAGGACGTCCTAACATAAGATGTGTCTGAGATAGCTTCAAGACACAACTTAAGAGTGTCATAAGTCGATCTTAAGTCCATCCTAAACTTAGTCTTATCTATGACTTAGGACGAATCTTAGGATAGCTTCGAGAACACCACCCCTGGTCCATAGTTGTTCGCTTGAGTAAAACGCTGATCCATGTGAACATGCATATATAGCAGTTAATTAAAAATACGCAAATAGTCAAATGAAAATAAATGTATAATTCAAAATTGCATTTCGACCTGCTGGTAATCTGTGAGGTAGGTATTGGTCTGTCTAAGAGTTTTCCATACAAACATTATAAAAAGGTATTGATCGCCGACCCTTTTTGAAGCTTGAGTTTGTGAAAAAAATATCAGATGAAAGGGTCATAGCTCGTAAAATATGTTTCCGAAACAATCCATAATCGCCGTTCTCATTTTCATAATAAAGTAGAAAATGCGGCCGTATAAGACCAATTAATAATTTCTATATGCAAACAACAATGAGCAAAATAACTTATAGTCAGCTATAAAAGGCCCCGAAATGACAAATGTTAAACAATTCAAACGAGAAAAGTAACGGCCTGATTCATGTACAAAATGTGTAAATTCCTACATAACCTGATTCTAATTTTCGCTCTAAAACAATCCAGATTTAAAAATTGTAATCAATGAAAACATTTTCTTTTAAAAAAAATAATTTAGACCCCGAACAACTTTAAAACATTGAAAGCTTACAACGGCAGCATAAGATCACGTATTTCTTTTTCAAACTTGATGCACATTTTATAAAGTTTTTTTGTTAGAGATTTTTGAAAATATGCTATTTTTAACATTTTCCTTAAAATCGGGATTGATGTGAAGATTGTGGACTTACTTATACCTTAAAATAAATAATACACGAATTATAATGTAAGTATAAGTCAATGTTTAAGAATAATTAAATAAAACCAAATTCTGGGGCTATTATATTTAGTATAATAGTCCAAGATTAAAATGTTGATAAAAAAAGATTATGAAAAAACTGGCGATATGCTACCTACATCTTTCACATAATCAAAGACAAATCAAGAAGCATTTGAACATTAATGTAAATTGAGGGAGCGAAATTACCAAATTACAACAAACATATATAAACGTGTAATTGGGGGAAAGAGACAGAAACAAGAAACGAAATATTTACAATCTTACTAGCAAAGATAGGAGACGTCTTCTGGCAGAGAGAACATTGCTTAATTTTAAGAAATAGAAGAAACTGGTAATACACAAATAGTAAAACAGAAAAGAAAATAAGACATCGAAGGTTATAAGCAAAGACAGCCAATGTGATATATTGTAAGCACGGCCGTCCTAAGAGTAGAGAGGTTAGACTCAGATTTGTCGTGTATTTGTTTCACTCATAGTATCAGACTAAGTTTAAAAGTTTTAAAACATTTTGAAGATAGATTAGGCAGTTAATTTTCTCGTCTGAATTTTTTACATTGTCGATAATTTCGGGCCCCTTTGTAGCAGACTATGCGGTATGGACTTTGCTCATTGTTGAAGGCGTACAGTCACCTATATTGTTAATTTATGTGTCATTTTGGTCTCTTGTGGAGAATTGTCTTATTTGCAATCATACCACCTCTTCTTTTCATATATTTAAATCATTTTACAAGACATCAACTTGTTATTTTGTGTTATTGTTGCAGACAATTCTTCGCAAAAATAAAAAATTGTTCATGTATTTAAAATTTTGTTTTAATTCAATGGAATTATGGCTTGAAAAAATTAAACCATTATAAGAAGCAACTTCGAAAATCTCTGTACTTTAAGAGACATTTTCACATGAGTAGAATATAAGGTCAACGTTTGAAACTTTCCGTGGAACAACGTCAAAATTGTCGTTTTATTAGGAACGTGGTGTAACGCTGAGTGGCACAAATACCGTGCGTAACGTTTGAGCAGTTCCATGCACTAAACATCTGACATACTGTAGAGCTCAAGTACAGATGTCTCTGAATGAAGAGCAAAATAACAAACAGAAGTTACTTTAAATAATTGAGGGGAAATTAAAATGCAACATATGGAACCGGGAAAAATATTATGAAATTTTGGAACTTATTGTCAAAGAAAAAAGACAAAATAAGCTCTTGAACGAATTTCAAAGTAAATTACTTTTTACAGTTTTTCAGTAATTATTGTAAAAAATAAAACCGATGATATCAAATTTATATAATCAAATATAAAACGGAACATTAAGTTTATTGCTGTCAAGAGAAGAAAAACCCATATGTATAGAACGAGAAATTATATGGGTTTGGTTATATGAAACCAGTGGCAAATATTACAAGCATATCAGGGCAAGAGCATCATATTGTGACATGAAATTTGATAGATGATAATAATAATAAAAAAACAACAGCTGTTAACCTGTTTTCCTTCTGTCATGGACAATGATCTTTAAAATGTGGATGTTCTGTAAAGTATAGATATGTAGAAAAATACTAGGTATGCCTGTAAAAAAAAAATGGCAACATTAGATTTCACCCAAACTTGTCAGACAAAGATAAGTAAATTGTGGTCTAAATATCTGTTTATATGCCTTTAAGTCATTATCATTATACAATAGTTTTAGCTCATAGTGTTAATTAAACTAATACACTCCAAAATCATTAATGATCATTAGCCTATTTTTATAATAAGAAAACACATTTTTAAAAGCAAGTTAAACTTTTTAATCTGGGATTTACAAAATCCCTAGTCATTTTTTCAAACCCACTGAAACTGTTAGTGACTTTACAACATCACTAATTAGTCCAGTGATTTTACAAATTCCCTGTTACACATATACTATTATATAGAAAATAAGAGGATGTGGTATGGTTGTTAACTCTCCACAAGACACCAAATGATACTAAAATGTACACCTATATTAAACAATTAGCAAATCCCCTACCGCATAGTCAACATTAAAAGGCCCCGAAATTACATATGTAAAATAATTCAAACGAGAAAACAAACGACCTTATTTATGTACAAAATAATGAGAGAAAAACAAATATGTTACATAGCAACAAATTTAATTACAGGCTACATGATTAAACTTGTTTAAAAGCGCCAATTCTCCCCTAACCTTGGACATTAACGGTGCGAACAACACAATAATAAACTGTAGAAATCAGTTAATAAAGGTTATCGCATCAGATGAAAACATCTAACAAAAACAGTGCGGACATGGAAGGGTACTTATACAAATTCAGATTCAATATTTTATTAAAGTCTCACCACATACATACAAGTATAAACACAATATAATATCAAGTACACAATATAAAAATTTAGAATGCATGTGCCATTCTTAAAAGAACTATGAGAGACTGGTATGTAGAATTATAAAACAACAGAATTAAATAAAATTGAGAATGGAAATAGGGAATGTGCCAAAGAGACAACAACCCGACCATAGAGCAGACAACAGCAGAAGGTCATAGTTTTGTTATTAACATAAAAACATAAAAGTGCAATATCACCATCCACATTAATTAAAAGATAAAACTTGATACATGTACATAAAACACAATGATTGTTTTAACAGTTTAAGATACTATTTCGTCGCAATAATATATTATGGCAGGTTTTGGTAACAAAACTACAAACATTTTCATTTTTGCACAAAAATATAAATTTTTCATCATCTGACAAAGTTAAAAACATATTATCATGTTGAATTATATCAATAAATAAATTTACACACCTAAGTTAGAAGAAAAAAAACACCACTAAAAAAGAATACAATCATAATTAAAACAGAGAACAATTGAAGGTCTTTCAACCAGTAAGGATCTATCTTGATATGAAAATATTAAAATTTGGTTTTAAAATATTAATTTCAGCGTCAAATGACAGCTTATTGTACGCTGATTCCAAAAATATAAGGTTTTTATACAAAAAAGATATAAATAAGGGAGATAATTTTCTACTTCCGGTTCAAAATATGTTACTTCCCATTTTGTCTTATAGTTTACTTGACGCTGATTCCAAAAATATATGGTTTTACATACTTTAACAATAATTTATTACAAAAATTAGCTACTTCCGGTTAGCTTTTATAACGTGATATTGCTTGCAACCTAATGCAAAAAGTCTTATAGCTTTAACATGAATACATATGAGGTAAAAGCAAAGGTCAAAATCCAGAAAGTTTATTTAACATATGACCTTGAGCTCAATTTCAAGGTCATAAACCAAGGAACTCAAATCAAAAGACTCTAGGTCTCTACTTTATATTGGCACGACTGATATTAGATATAAAAGAAGGAAAAACTCGCATCAAATGTTTACCTACCCTTTCGACTAAAATTTATGTGTAACGAAATGTCGCAACTAACAATTGTGTGAAAATATTTTGTCGATATCTTTTAAGATTTCTGAAAATGAGAGATAACAAGCCAAAATCAAAATTTTGAACATGACCTTGACCTTTGACCTTGACCTCATTTTCATTTTTTTTTACCAAGGACCTCAAATCAAAGGATCCTAGGTCTTTATCACGTATGGTTTACAAGATAGAAATGCATATCACTTAATATGTCAAATGCATAAGGGGAAGTAACTCTCATATGGAGTGTTCATATCGCTTCGGTCAAAACGGGACAAACCATGCGAAGGATATAACGAGCAATTTTGTAAAATAAATTTGTCGTAATCTTTTACGGTTGTAGAGGAGTAGTGGACAAAAGGAAAACAGTGTTTGGGGAGATAACTCCTACAAAGAAAAATATTTCGGTTATGCAGTATAAATTTCAAAAGCGCATAAACTGTTCGATACAATATACCAAATATCTAAGTGACATATTGCGAAACAAATATTTATCGCAAGAACAAAATTAGGCGGAAGTAAAAAAAAAAAAAAAAAAAAAAAACCCAATTGTTTAGAGAACAATTGAAAGTCTTTCCTTCTTTCACACTGATTCCAAAAATATATAGTTTCTATATACTTTTGTATGTAGAATGGGAGATAATTTGCCACTTCCGGTTTGTTGGAAGTCATTTTTAGTCTTCAGTTATCAGTTTATGTATCTATAGGACAAAATATATAGATTCTGAGTACTTTTATATGAAAAAATTGCAAAAAAGGCTACTTCATGTGTTCTCAAGGTCACTTCCGGTAGCATTTTCAAGGTCATTTGTCACCTAACCTTTTGTATAAGGTCAAATGACTTTATAATGAACTTAGTTGAGGTTATAATCAAATAACCTCATATCAAGACATTCCAGGGGCACCAACTCCTATAAGATGCCATTAAATTGTATCAGACTTAATGTAGCATATCTTCATTACAATACAGCAGACATTTTGGACTTGTTCTTTTATATGTATCTTTCATAGTGTCATAGAAAATGCAAAAACAAGCAAAAGTCACAATTGAGAACTTGACCTTGACCTTTGACCTTGACCTCATTTTCAAAGTTAGAACCTAGGGGACTCAAATAAAAACATTCCAGGGTTATACACTTAATAGTTTATGAGTTAAAAAAAAAACATACCGACAAATTTATTCTGTAAAGGTAGATAACTCCTATAAAATTTCATGGAATCGCTTCGATCCAAATAAGCCAAAAATTTCTGAGGATATAACGAACAATTTGTAAAAAGTAAGGAAATGCACTCAGATGATAAACAGTGAATAGGCAGATAACTCTTACAAAGAAAATTGTTCGTCTAAGCAGGGTGAAATTCAAAAGCGCATACATTGTACGATATTTAATAAAAAATATCTAAGCGACATATTGCGAAACAAATATTTATCGCAAGAACAAAATTTGGCGGAAAAAAAAAATTAAAAAATATTAATAATCAGAACAAAAACGATAAGTCTTTCCACAGAAAAAAACATTTTAACAGAAAAGTGGAAAGACCTAATAATTTAGTCAAATACGGTAAGACGTAGATAACAAGAATGACATCTTCTATGAGGGTATGTATGCAGTTTATAAAATAGAGAATAATAGTGGGCTTCTAGAATATAAATATTTGATACAGAATAGAGAAAATATGACGTAAATAATATTTAGAAGTCAAGAACACCCATCTCTCTCTTTTTCTAGACCCTCTTTTATCATATGACTGTTAAAAGGAAGATAACTCCTATACAAATTTCATGGAAATCGCTTCGATCCCAAATAAGCCAAAAATTTCTGAGGATATAACGAACAAATTGTAAAAAGAAATTTGTCGATACTTTTTTTTGTTACGAAGGAAATGCACTCAGAAGATAACAGTGAATAGGCAGATAACTCTTCAAAGAAAATTGTTCGTCTAAGCAGGGTGAAATTTCAAAAGCGCATACATTGTAACGATATTTACTAAAAAAAATATCTAAGCGACATATTGCGAAACTAAAATTTATCGCAAGAACAAAATTGGCGAAAAAAAAAAATTAAAAAATATTAATAAACAGAACAAAAACGATAAGTCTTCCACCGAAA
>JAHUZM010001000.1:0-12257 GCA_019925275.1 Mytilus edulis
AAAACCTGCAAAATTTCCTTAAAATTACTAATTCAGCGGCAGCAACCTAACAACGGATTGTCCGATCCATCTGAAAATTTTCAGGGCAGTTAGATCTTGACCTGATAAACAATTCCACCACAGTCAGATTTGATCAAAATGCTTTTGTTTTTGAGTTATAATCCAAAAAGTGCATTTTACCCCTATGTTCTATTTTTAGCCGTGACGGCCATCTTGGTTGGATGGCCCGGTCACCGGACACATTTTTAAAACTAGATACCCAAAAGATGATTGTGGCCAAGTTTGGATTCATTTGGCCCAGTAGTTTCAGAGGAGATGATTTTTGTAAAAGATAACTAAGATTTACGAAAAATGGTTAAAAATTGACTATAAAGGGCAATAACTGCTAAAGGGGTCAACTGACCATTTTGATCATGTTGACTTATTTTTAGGTCTTACCCTGCTGTACATTATTGCTGTTTACAATTTATCTCTATCTATAATAATATTCAAAATAATAAAAAAAAACTGCAAAATTTCCTTAAAATCCTATTTCATGGGCAGCAACCTAACAACGTATGTCCGATCCATCTGAAAATTTCAGGGCAGATAGATCTTTACCTGGTAAACAACTTTACCACAGTCAGATTTGATCTAAATGCTTTGGTTTTTGAGTTATAAGCCAAAAAGTGCATTTTACCCCTATGTTCTATTTTTAGCCAAGGTGGCCATTACGGTTGGATGGCCCGGTCACCGGACACATATTTAAAACTACCAAAAAGATGATTGTGGCCAAGTTTGGATTAATTTGGCCCAGTAGTTATAGAGGAGAAGATTTTTGTAAAAGATAACTAAGATTTACAAACTAGAGGCTCTAAAGAGCCTGTGTCGCTCACCTTGGTCTATGTGAATATTAAACAAAGGAAGCAGATGGATTCATGACAAAATTGTGTTTTGATGGTGATGTGTTTGTACATCTTACTTTACTGAACATTCTTGCTGCTTACAATTATCTCTTTCTATAATAAACTTGGCCCAGTAGTTTCTGTGGAAAATGTTAGTAAAAATTTACAAATTTTATGAAAACTGTTAAAAATTGACTATAAAGGGCAATAACTCCTAAAGAAGTCAACTGACCATTTTGGTCATGTTGACTTATTTGTAGATCTTACTTTGCTGAACATTATTGCTGTTTACAGTTTATCTCTATCTATATTAATATTCAAGATAATAACCAACCAGGTGCTCCGCAGGGCGCAGCTTTATACGACCGCAGAGGTCGAACCCTGAACAGTTGGGGCAAGTATGGACAAAACATTCAAGCATGATACAGCTCTGAATTTGGATTGTGATCAAATTTTTGACATTACATGGTTTTTTTTTACACAAAACAAATGCCAAGATTTTACAAATCAATTAAAGATTTCTTCTTCAAACTTTTTAAATCTAAAATTAAATAGTTGACACAGCATAGGTTTCTGACACAGAATGAATGTGGTCTAATGAACTTAAAAGGTTTTTTTGCCTTTGAGCAAATCACTATGCTGTTGAATATTAATCCTCTCAAAAAAATGTTTGAAGAAATTTTCTTTTTATTTATGAAATCTGAAATGAGAAAAATTTAACCCCCCCCTTTTTTTCACATCCCCGTTTCCCTTTTTCAAAACTGATATCAATTCAAATTTCTAATGGAGTTTGCAACAATAACTACTCATTTAAATACATCATAAAATATTAAAATGTAAAAAAACTGCTTGTTATCACTGAATGGTAAAGATTATTTAAATTTATCAGTTGGTAGTAAAAAGTGTATATACATTGTATATTGTATATAACAAAGATTTAAGTTGATTCTGGACAAAGAAAGATAACTCCAATTAAAAAAAATTCTTGCTATTGCACAAATAGGATATTTCTTGCTTACTATTCTGGACAAAGAAAGATAACTCTAATTAAAAAAAAATTTGCTATTTCACAATATTGTGCAATTAGATATTTCTTGCCATTGCACAATACTGTGCAATTGAAAAGACTTGCTATTGCACAATACTTAATATAATAATTTTAGATCCTGATTTGGACCAACTTGAAAACTGGGCCCATAATCAAAAATCTAAGTACATGTTTAGATTCAGCATATCAAAGAGGCCCAAGAATTCAATTTTTGTTAAAATCAAACTTAGTTTAATTTTGGACCCTTTGGACTTTAATGTAGAATTTGAAATTTGAAAACAGGACCAAAAATGAAGAATCTACATACACAGTTAGATTTGGCATATCAAAGAACCCCAAGGATTCAATTTTTGATGAAATCAAACAAAGTTTAATTTTGGACCCTTTGGACCTTAATGTAGACCAATTTGAAAACTGGACCAAAAAAACTTCAATAATCAAGAATCTAAGTACATTTTTAGATTCAACATATCAAAGAACCCAACCGATTCATTTTTTGTCAAAATCAAACTAAGTTTAATTTTGGACCCTTTGGACCTTAATGTAGACCAATTTGAAAACGGGACCAAAAGTTGAGAATCTACATATACAGTTAGATTCGGCATATCAAAGAACCCCAATTATTCAATTTTGATGAAATCAAACAAAGTTTAATTTTGGACCCTTTGGGCCCCTTTTTCCTAAACTGTTGGGACCAAAACTCCCAAAATCAATACCAACCTTCCTTTTATGGTCATAAGCCTTGTGTTTAAATTTCATAGATTTGTATTTACTTATACTAACATTATAGTGCGAAAACCAAGAAAAATGCTTATTTGGGTCCCTTTTTGGCCCCTAATTCCTAATCTGTTGGGTCCTAAACTCCCAAAATAAATACCAACCTTCCTTTTGTGGTCATAAACATTGTGTTTAAATTTCATAGATTTCCATTTACTTAACCTAAGGTTATTGTGCAAAAACCAAGAAAAATGCTTATTTGGGCCCTTTATTGGCCCCTTATTCCTAAACTATTGAAACCAAAACTCCCAAAATCAATCCCAATCTTTCTTTTGTGGTCATAAACCTTGTGTCAAAATTTCATAGATTTCTATTAACTTAAACTAAAGTTATGGTGCGAAAACCAAGAAAATGCTTATTTGGGCCCTTTTTGGCCCCTTATTCCTAAAATGTTGGGACCAAAACTCCCAAAATCAATACCAACCTTCCTTTTATGGTCATAAACCTTGTGTTAAAATTTCATAGATTTCTATTCACTTTTACTAAAGTTAGAGTGCGAAAACTAAAAGTATTCGGACGCCGGACGACGACGACGACGACGACGACGACGACGACGACGACGCAGACGCCAACGTGATAGCAATATACGACGAAAATTTTTTCAAAATTTGCGGTCGTATAAAAACAGTAAAATTTCCTTAAAATTACCAATTTAGGGGCAGCAACCCAACAATGGGTTGTCTGATTCATTTGAAAATTTCAGGGCAGATAGATGTTGACCTGATAAACAATTGAACTTATGTCAGATTTGCTCTAAACGCTTTGGTTTCTGAGTTATAAGCCAAAAAACTGCATTTTACCCCTATATTCTATTTTTAGCCGTGGCGGCCATCTTGGTTAATTGGCCGGGTCATCAGACACATTTTTCAAACTAGATACCAAAATGATGATTGTGGCAAAGTTTGGATTAATTTGGCCCAGTAGTTTCAGAGGAGAAGATTTTTGTAAAACATAACTAAGATTTACAAAAACTGGTTTAAAATTGAATATAAAGGGCAATAACTCCTAAAGGGGTCAACTGACCATTCCGGTCATGTTGACTTATTTGTAAATCTTACTCTGCTAAACATTATTGCTGTTTAAGTTTATCTCTATCTATAATAATATTCAAGATAATAACCAAAAACAGTAAAATTTCCTTAAAATTACCAATTTAGGGGCAGCAACCCAACAACGGGTTGTCCGATTCATCTGAAAATTTCAGGGCAGATAGATCTTGACCTTATAAACAATTTTACACATGTCACATTTGCTCTAAACGCTTTGGTTTTTGAGTTATAAGCCAAAAACTGCATTTTACCCCTATGTTCTATTTTTAGCCATGGCGGCCATCTTGGTTTTTGGCCGGGTCACCGGACACATTTTTAAAACTAGGTACCCCAATGATGATTGTGACCAAGTTTGGTTAAATTTGGCCCAGTAGTTTCAGAGTAGAAGATTTTTGTAAAAGATAACTAAGATTTACGAAAAATGGTTAAAAATTGACTATAAAGGGCAATAACTGCTAAAGGGGTCAACTGACAATTTTGATCATCTTGACTTATTTTTAGGTCTTACTTTGCTGTACATTATTGCTGTTTACAATTTATCTCTATCTATAATAATATTCAAAACAATAACAAACCAGGTGCTCCACAGGGCGCAGCTATATACGACCGCAGAGGTTGAACCCTGAACAGTTGGGGCAAGTATGGACACAACATTTAAGCTGGATTCAATTATGATTAAATAGTTGACACAGCATAGGTTTCTGACACAGAATAAATGTGGTCTAATGAACTTAAAATATTTTTTTTGCCTTTGAGCAATTCACTATGCTGTTGAATATTAATCCTCTCAAAAAAATGTTTGAAGAAATTTTCTTTTTATTTATGAAATCTGAAATGAGAAAAATTTAACCCCCCCCCCCCCCATTTTTTTTTTCACATCCCCCTTTCCCTTTTTCCAAAACTGATCTCAATTCAAATTCCTAATGGAGTTTGCAACAATAACTACTCATTTAAATACATCATAAAATATTAAAATGTAAAATAAAGTGCTTGTTATCACTGAATGGTAAAGATTGTTTTAATTTATCAGTTGGTAGTAAAAGTGAATATACATTGTATATTGTATAAAACAATGATTTAAGTTGATTCAACTACTATTCTGGACAAAGAAAGATAACTCCAATCAATTGAAAATTTCTTGCTATTGCACAATATTGTGCAATTAGATATTTCTTGCTATTGCGCAATACTGTGCAATTGAAAATATTTGCTATTGCACAATACTGTGCAATTGAAGATTTCTTGCTATTGCGCAATACTGTGCAATTGAAAATTGCTTGCTATTGCACAATACTGTGCAATTGAAGATTTCTTGCTATTGCTGAATACTGTGCAATTGAAAATTTCTTGCTATTGCACAATACTTAATATAATAATTTTGGATCCTGATTTGAACCAACTTGAAAACTGGGCCCATAATCAAAAAGCTAAGTATATGTTTAGATTCAGCATATCAAAAAAGCCCAAGAATTCAATTTTTGTTAAAATCAAACTTAGTTTAATTTTGGACCCTTTGGACTTTAATGTAGACCAATTTGAAAACGGGACCAAGAATTAAGAATCTACATACACAGTTAGATTTGGCATATCAAAGAACCCCAATTATTCAATTTTTGATGAAATCAAACAAAGTTTAATTTTGGACCCCGATTTGAACCAACTTGAAAACTGGGCCAATAATCAAAAATCTAAGTACATTTTTAAATTCAGCATATCAAAAGCCCAAGGATTCAATTTTTGTTAAAATCAAACTAAGTTTAATTTTGGACCCTTTGGACCTTAATGTAGACCAATTTGAAAACGGGACCAAAAATTAAGAATCTACATACACAGTTAGATTCGGCATATCAAAGAACCCCAATTATTCAATTTTTGATGAAATCAAACAAAGTTCAATTTTGGACCCTTTGGGCCCCTTATTCCTAAACTGTTGGGACCAAACCTCCAAAAATGAAAAACAACCTTCCTTTTATGGTCATAAACCTTGTGTTTAAATTTCATAGATTTCTATTTACTTATACTAAAGTTATGGTGCGAAAACCAAGAATAATGCTTATTTGGGACCCTTTTTGGCCCTAATTCCTAAACTGTTGTGACCAAAACTCCCAAAATCAATTCCAACCTTCCTTTTGTGTTCATAAAACTTGTGTTTAAATTTCATAGATTTCAATTTACTTAAACTAAAGTTATAGTGCGAAAACCAAGAAAATGCTTATTTGGGCCCTTTTTGGCCCCTAATTCCTAAAATATTGGGACCAAAACTCCCAAAATCAATCCCAACCTTCTTTTTGTGGTAATAAATCTTGTGTTAAAATTTCATAGATTTCTATTCACTTTTACAAAAGTTAGAGTGCGAAAACTAAAAGTATTCGGACGACGACGACGCAAGACGACGCAGGACGCCAACGTGATACATGTAGCAATATACGACGAAAAATTAAAATTTTTGCGGTCGTATAAAAACTGCAAAATTTCCTTAAAATTACTAATTCAGGGGCAGCAACCTAACAACGGGTTGTCCGATTCATCTGAAAATTTCAGGGCAGATAGATCTTTACCTGGTAAACAATTTTACCACAGTCAGATTTGATCTAAATGCTTTGGTTTTTGAGTTATAAGCCAAAAAGTGCATTTTACCCCTATGTTCTATTTTTAGCCGTGGTGGCCATTATGGTTGGATAGCCGGGTCAGCGGACACATATTTAAAACTACCAAAAAGATGATTGTGGCCAAGTTTGGATTAATTTGGCCCAGTAGTTATAGAGGAGAAGATTTTTGTAAAAGATAACTAAGATTTACAAAAAATGGTTGAAAATTGACTATAAAGGGCAATAACTCCTAAAGGGGTCAATTGACCATTTCGGTCATGTTGACTTATTTGTAAATCCTAATTTGCTGAACATTATTGCTGTTTACAGTTTATCTCTATCTATAATAATACTCAAGATAATAACAAAAAACAGCAAAATTTACTTAAAATTACCAATTCAGGGGCAGCAACCCAGCAACGGGTTGTCCGATTCATCTAAAAAATTCAGGGCAGATAGATCTTGACCTGATAAACAAATTAACCCCCATGTCAGATTTGCTCTAAATGCTTTGGTTTTTGAGTTATAAGCCAAAAACTGCATTTTACCCCTATGTTCTGTTTTTAGCCATGGTAAACATCTTGGTTGGTTGGTCGGGTCACCGGACACAATTTTTTTAAACTAGATACCCCAATGATGATTGTGGCCAAGTTTGGTTCAATTTGGCCCAGTAGTTTTAGAGGAGAAGATTTTTGTAAAAGTTTACAGACGACGGATGACGGACGCCGGTCGACGACGGATGACGGTCGCAGGTCGACGACGAACGACGGACGCCAAGTGATAAGAAAAGCTCAGTAAGCCCTTCGGACCAGGTGAGCTAAAAAAAAAATGGGGAGATGTGGTATGCAACGTGGTTGCCAATAACACAACTCTCCACCAGAGTCAAAATTACGAACACTTTAGCAACTATGTCTCCTACGCTCTTCACCCATACCCCATAGCTATCTATAAAAGGCCCTGAAAACAAAATGTATTTAAAGAGAAAACAAACGGTCAGATTTAGTATGTAAGAAACATCAAATAAAAAATATAAATTACTTTAAAGTGTAGTCAAAAAAAATCTACGATTTTAAAATTGATAAGTATAGGCTTATAAATTTTGGTCCATAAAGTTTTTGAGTTATAAGTTGTGGAACAAAATATATATGCCTATAACATGTTCAAATGGAGAATGTGTTCATGGAACACAGACGATGTCCCCGCTGCCATATGTATATATACAACGTTATAAAGGCATAAATACCTCAAGAACTGTAAAAGTGACGCCACTCAAATGTGAACTTGATCTGAGTTTTGTTGTAATAAGCATTGTGCACAAGTTTCATAACATTTGGTTGAGGCAAAGTAAAGTGAAAGTACAGAAACAAATATTTTAGGATTTTTTTCCAATTGTAAAGGGGAATAACTCTAGAACAGTAAATGTGACGCCTTCAAAATTCAAACTTGATCTGGGTTTTGCAGTAATAAACATTTTGTATAAGTTTCATAACATTTGATTGAGGCAAACTAAAGTTAGAGAACGGTAACCAATTTTGGGACGTATACATGTACAGACGGACAAGGATGAAAATTTAATGCCCCCTCCGCTATGTCGGCCGGGGGGCATAAAAATGTGAGAGTTTATTGAGCTACTTTTCGAGGTACTTTTTTTTTAATTGGTGGGACAAGGCTAACTCGGACTTATACATTATATTTGCATTGGTATCATTTGGGTCTCAAATCGAAAGTAAGAAATCTAGTCTGAACATCTGACACAAAAAAAAACTCCCGTTCCTTAAGCCGCTAAGGTCCGAGTGTCCATGTTGTATCCCCCTAGAGCTCACGATAAAAGCTCCATAATGTTTATAAGAGTACTTACCAGACACACAGCAATGTGTTACATTTTTTGTGACATATCATATGGACGATCGAGCGGTCATATCTCGGTATCTTGCATTGTAGGTCTGTGGATTTTCAAGAAATGCACTTTCTCGATGTTATTTAAATGGGTTATTCCCACGACTATAAATATAGAACATGTCGTGTACAACATGTACAACTGTGTGTTTGCTGTGTCAGGAAAATTATTGACGCATCATAAGTTCAATTTTTCAACGGTTGAGATTAACAACTATTCCCGCTAAACTGATTAAAAAAGTGTAAAGAAAAAGTAGAAAACAATTAAAAAACAGCATTATTGACAAGTATCAATTTACTGGGAGTAATTTATATGTTAATGAAATTGTGAATGCATTTCTTAAGTTATATACATATTTCATACTTGTAATTAAATAAATAAATAAATAATAATTTTATTGGTGTAAATTCCTATACAGAAATGATACCAGCCGACATATACAAAATACAAATACAAAAATTAACAAACAAACAAACAAAAAACAACCAAACATATTTTCTCAATGATCAGGATAAGAGATACATATTTTATATTTACATTGCGTGGAGGTGTTATTCATGTGTTATTCATACAAAGAAATCTACCCGGAAATTTGTGTTTAATTATAGTCAATTGTGTAAAGATGTTAATATCAGTGAAAATACACCTACTTCATGTAATTGCAGTAATTCCGAATATATTTATGGACCCATTTCCCATGTTATAACAGGAGATCTTAACATCGTTCAAGACCGAGAGTTAAAATCATTCCTCAGTAAAGGATCTAAATATCGTCCCCCATCAATTATTAATTGGAATGAGTGTCGTAATATCATCCACGACTCACTCCATACTTACTGTATGAAATGGATAAAACGGGAAAAAGCTGACAAAAAATCTTTGGACTCTTTTTTTAATTCAGTAATGAAGATAGTTGATATACGTATTCATCATTTTAAAGAACATTTTACTATTAACAATAACCACAATAAACCTATTTCTCGTATCAAACATAAACTAAAAGAACTAGCCAAGGAATTTGTTTTTGTCCCGGCAGATAAAGCTGCTAATAATATTATTATTGTTTGACGTAAATTTTACATTGAGGTTCTGAAAAAGGAAATCACCAATTCACCAACACTCCAACTGACTCCATTTTCAGAAAACGAAATCTGTAACAAACATAAACTTTTAGCCACCGCTTTACAAGCAGAGCCAAATACAATGAAAGTCCCAACTATGTATTGGCTTCCGAAGCTACACAAAACCCCTTACAAATATAGATTTATTTCGTCTTCAAGCCATTGTTCAACTACTAAATTGTCTATTCTTCTTACCAGCACACTTGGTACAATTAAAAACCTGATAATAAATTGTTCAAATAAGGCCTTCGAAAATAGTGGAATAAATTACTTTTGGAGTGTCAAGAACTCGTTGGAAGTACTTGATAAATTGCATGCTTATATTGGTGATTTTGAATCTGTTCAAAGTTTTGATTTTTCTACCCTGTATACCACATTGCCTCACATTCTCATTAAGAAAAAATTCACACACCTAATTAAATGGGCATTCAAAAAATCAGAATGTGAATATATATGTTCAAACTCTTTTAGGTCATTTTTTGGTAGCAATAAACAAAAAAACTATGTTAATTGGACATGCTTTGATACTATATATGCCCTTGAATTTTTACTAGATAACATTTTTGTTCGCTTTGGGGATTCCGTATATCGTCAGATTATCGGAATTCCAATGGGGACTAACTGTGCACCACTTATTGCTGACCTGTTTTTGTATTGTTATGAGTTACAATTTATGACAAAAATAAGCAAAGACCCATCGAAACAACATCTGATAAACAAATTTAATAATACTTTTAGATATTTGGATGATATTTTGGCTCTCAATAATGACGACTTCAGTATGTATATTAATGAAATTTATCCTGTTGAACTTACTTTAAATAAAGCTAATACTAACAATGACCACTGCCCTTTTCTCGATCTTGATATCTATATCACTAATGGAAAGCTGAATACTAAAATTTATGATAAAAGGGATGATTTTTCATTTCCTATCGTTAATTATCCGTTTTTAGATCACTGGCATCAACGTGATGATCGTAACTGCAGTTACGATCATCCCAATATGGCGGACACAAATATAGGGAAATTTTATAAGGCTGATTCCTCCACTTTAACAGCTTATTTTCATATTTGTATTATTTTAAGAAACATCTTTATAAGCATTGCCATTGAAATATTTTTTCGGACAAGATGGAAAAGCAACAGAAAGAATGAAAATCGAGATTCAAAAAATCACGATGATGATCGTAACTTGTATTTATTTTTATCAACGATGATCGTAACTTGTACTTAAGATGATCGTAACTGTCTGCTCCCAAGAAGCATTTTCTGATAAATGAGGACAATAAAGCTGTCTAGTGTGCGAAAAAATGTACGTTATCAGCTGTTATTGTGATGATAATGAGGAACGATCACTGAGGTGAGGATAACGTCCTATTTGTAAGTGCACAAATGGTTATGACTTCGCGAGATTTGGTATATCTGATTTATCTTGTTCAATATTTAAATGTATTGGAGATTAACAAATTTATTTTGATTTCATAGGTTTTACATAAATAAGGTATTGGACAGGTCATATTAATGACCAGTTTGTTAAAATTGAAGATTTTTTTAATTTTTTCCCTACACTTTATAGGGGCAATAGTACCTTTCGAGGATCTGGTATTTTTGGGGAATTAAGACTTTATAGTTTCTTTTATCAACAGATTTACGATTTTTAAGGGAGAGGTTGAAAAAATAAGTGAAAACATATCTGTTGAAAAAAAAACAACAACAATGAAACCGTCAATAAAGAGAGCTACTATTTGATTTATATTTCAGGGGGAGGGGCTAGGATGAATAATTTTTTCCTGCATTTTTTATGTTGAACTCTCTATCCTGCGTTTTTATTTTTACTCTATTCGGTCCTGCTTTCTTTCATCCTGATTTTTTTACATAAATTGTCATCCGGCCCTTTTTTTACTCAAATCTCCTGTCCTGCCCTTTTACAAATTTAATCCCCCCTTTTAAAAATCAAATAGTAGATCCCTTATTGATATGTTTGGCTCAACACAACTTCTTCGACCAACTTCAATAGTACATGTCGTACAAAAATGTATACCGTATAAATGTAAGAATTTGTAGCTTGAAAAATCTAATATGAACGTGTACATTATATCTATTTCAACTTTTCCTTCTTTACATAAATAGCCAACCCATGGTAAATATAGGCAACAGTAGTTCAGTGGCGTAGCTAGAGATTTTCAAAAAGGGATTGGGGACTGACTTCCTAAGAGTAGGCCCGCTACAGTCATGCTTCATTGATCCCCTATACAATCAACCAAATTTCCCCCACAAAAAAGGTGATGCGAGCACCTTGACCTTCCCTCGAAGTCCGCCTCTGTAGTCTACCAATTTGTAATTATAGTCATTAGTTTGATAAGAAAAAACCAAGAGCAGGAAACAATTTAAAACTGATAGAAAGTCATCAAAATAATATAACTACATGCCGTCCTTTACTTTATTAAGGAAGTAAAAGTTTTGGCCTGTATTCTTAAACTGTATCATGAGAAGGATATTAATATCAACTTCATATCCACGTAAATCTATTTTGAATGTTAACTTAATTACTCATAAGAAAATAATATTGAGGGCATTTGCATATATAAGTCTGCTAATCCCCCTTATATCATTTCTTTTTAGAATAGCGGTTTTCCGATTTATTCTTTGTTTGATTTTAAAATAATATTTTTTTTTATCGTGACTGCTAAATAGGATGTTAATTTAGTGGGAAAAAAACATTCGTAAATTTTGAGTTACGATCATCTTTTTATAAAAACAAGTCAAAGTTACGATCATCTGTAGACGAAGTTACGATCATCATCGTGATTTTTTGAATCTCGATTTTCGTTCTTCTGGTTGTTTTTCTATAATTTATGAAAAACACATTCAATGGCAATGCTTATAAAGT
>JAHUZM010001001.1:0-12248 GCA_019925275.1 Mytilus edulis
CCCCATTTCCATTCTCAATTATATATATATATAGCTAGCTAAACCTATACTAAACAATTGTAAATAGTTATTTTAGTACTAGAAGTCAAATGATGATAAGAATCTTTCACGGGTATAAACATTTCATTGACTTTTGAGTACATTTTGAAACCAGATAAGCGAATGTTTGATTTACGAATGATGATCTTCTGATGAAAAGATGCTGATATGACGTCGGATTTTTCCAGGAACTAATAGCAAATACCATTTTAGTTATCTGAATAATTCGTTATTTTATTTCGGAAAAATATTATTTCCAGACTGGCAAGTTCTTTGATAAACCGCACTTGAGATAAGAAAGATAACCCCTGTAGACCATGTAGATACATGTATATCAGATATCGAATGTATACATATGGGGAAATAATTATCAGAGATGTGAGTCTACAAAGATAATCGTTAAATGCTAAATAAAGCAAAATGAAACTATAATAATTAGATAAACTTTGAAATTGTACAAGAAAAATGTAAAGAATTGTCATTTCAAAAGTTATTAAAACAAGTTTGTAAAACAAACATGTACAAAGAAATCGAACTAGAGGCTCTAAAGAGCCTGTGTCGCTCACCTTGGTCTATGTGACTATTAAACAAAAGAAGCAGATGGATTCATGACAAAATTGTATTTTGGTGATGGTGGTGTGTTTGTACATCTTACTTTACTGAACATCCTTGCTGCTTACAATTATCTCTATCTATAATGAACTTGGCCCAGTAGTTTCAGTGGAAAATGTTAGTAAAAATTTACAAATTTTATAAAAATTGTTGAAAATTGACTATAAAAGACAATAACTCCTTAGGGGGTCAATTGACCATTTCGGTCATGTTGACTTATTTGTAAATCTTACTTTGCTGAACATTATTGCTGTTTACAGTTTATCTCTATCTATAATAATATTCAAGACAATAACCAAAAACAGCAAAATTTCCTTAAAATTACCAATTCAGGGGCAGCAACCCAACAACGGGTTGTCCGATTCATCTGAAAATTTCGGGGCAGATAGATCTTGACCTGATAAACAATTTAACCCCATGTCAGATTTGCTCTAAACGCTTTGGTTTTTGAGTTATAAGCCAAAAACTGCATTTTACCCCTATGTTCTATTTTTAGCCATGGCGGCCATCTTGGTTGGATGGCCGGGTCATCGAACACATTTTTTAAACTAAATACCCCAAAGATGATTGTAGATAAGTTTGGATTAATTTGGCCCAGTAGTTTCAGAGGAGAAGATTTTTGTAAAAGATTACTAAGATTTACGAAAAATGGTTAAAAATTGACTATAAAGGGCAATAACTCCTAAAGGGATCAACTGACCATTTCGGTCATGTCGACTTATTTGTAAATCTTACTTTGCTGAACATAATGGCTGTTTACAGTTTATCTCTATCTATAATAATATACAAGATAATAACCAAAAACAGCAAAATTTCCTTAAAATTACTAATTCAGGGGCAGCAACCCAACAACAGGTTGTCAGATTCATCTGAAAATTTCAGGGTAGATAGATCTTCACCTGATAAACAATTTTACCAAATGTCAGATTTGCTCTAAATGCTTTGGTTTTTAAGTTATAAGCAAAAAACTGCATTTTACCCCTATGTTCTATTTTTAGCCGTGGCGGCCATCTTGGTTGGTTGGCCGGGTCACCGGACACATTTTTTAAACTAGATACCCCAAAGATAATTGTGGCCAAGTTTGGATAAATTTGGCCCAGTAGTTTCAGAGGAGAAGATTTTTGTAAAAGATTACTAAGATTTACGAAAAATGGTTAAAAATTGACTATACAGGGCAATAACTCCTATTTGGGTCAACTGACCATTTCGGTCATGTTGACTTATTTGTAAATCTTACTTTGCTGAACATTATTTCTGTTTACAGTTTATCTCTATCTATAATAATATTCAAGATAGTAACCATATAACGGCAAAATTTCCTTAAAATTGCCAATTCAGGGGCAGCAACCCAACAACGGGTTGTCCGATTCGTCTGAAAATTTCAGGGCAGATAGATCTTGACTTAATAAACAATTTAACCCCATGTAAAATTGCTCTAAATGCTTCGGTTTCAGAGTTATAAGCCAAAAACTGCATTTGACCCCTATGTTCTATTTTTAGCCATGGCGGCCATCTTGGTTGGTTGGCCGGGTAACCGAACACATTTTTTAAACTAGATACCCCAATGATTATTGTGACCAAGTTTGGTTAAATTTGGCCCAGTAGTTTCAGAGGAGAAGATTTTTGTAAAAGTTAACGACGACGGACGACGGACGACGCCGGACGACGCCGGACGCCGGACGCCAAGTGATGAGAAAAGCTCACTTGGCCCTTCGGGCCAGGTAAGCTAAAAAGTGAAACATTACAAAGTATCAATTACTATTTCGATTGATTGGTTAATTGTTTGGTCAAGATCCAAAGGCGAATATTTAATGCATACTAGTCAGGAGAAAAAAAAATGAAAAAAAAATACAATAGATAGGGTTTCCAAAGTCACTGGTATTAAAGAGATAATAGTAACTGCAATTACGATTATCCCAATATGGCGACGGTAGATATAGGTAAAATCTTTACATTCATTTTTCTTAAATGTAGCATGCTTTTGTCAATAGTTACTCAGCTGCAAGGTTTGTCTATACCAGTACATCATATTTGAATCGTAAAGGTGCACTGGATTAGTCTAAGCGCTTTGAAAATTGCCGTCGAAAAATTCGGGATGATAATCGTAACTCGGAAAAAAAGATAATCGTAATTATGGTATTTAAAAATGGAAAGATAATCGTAACTGGTAAGTGTTTTATTGATATTGACATTTAAAACATATATCTAATAGCATATAATGAAGTTATGTCGATGAATTATTTACGAAACGTTCCAACATCTTATGACATTTCTTTTTATGCATATATTATTAACAGTTCTTAGGAAAACAGCTACATATGTGTATTAATTTATGTTTTTTGATTGAGTTAAGTCTGCCAATTGATATTTTAACGTGTGTTTTTCTATGTTGTGATGTTATGCTATTGTTTTTTTACACTAGTAATTTTGGGGCCCTTTATAGCTTGTTGTTCGGGGTGAGCCAAGGCTCCGTGTTGAAGGCCGTACATTGACCTATAATGGTTTACCTTTTTATAAATTGTTATTTGGATAGAGAGTTGCATGTCTCATTGGCACTCACACCACATCTTCCTATATCTACATACTAGTATATCATAAAATTTAGTTTTTTTAATAAATAATGCCGTTAGTTTTCTCGTTTAAAGTGTTTTACATTGTCATTTCGGAGCCTTTTATAGCTGTCTATGCCGTATGGTCTTTGCTCATTGTTGAAGGCCGTACGGTGACCTATTTTTGTTAATATCTGAGTCATGTTGGTCTCTTGTTGAAAGTTGTCTCGTTGTTAATCATACCATATTTTTTTGGCATTTTAGCTACTTCATGACTGTCACTGAAATTTCGATATCTCAGAAAATAACTATAAACAACACAAATTTAATTTTGAATTATAACAATATGACATCCTTTAAACAGTTAATGCTATATAAGAATAGAGAAAGGTTGGGAATTTTTTGTGTATTATGAAATTAAGTAACGTGGAGTTCTTTGACAAACATGGATTTGTGTTCTCTTATAGTTTGGCCAAAAGCCCGAAAATGAAGAATTGAAGTTGATGTGGCTTTAAATTGTCTTACAAGGAATACTTATTCAAAGAATGACTGCAAAGTGGAGAATAAAATAACGCATATTCCGCAATATTAGAAACAAACTAATTCAAAAATTCATAAATACTCGGTATATGAAAAGTATGATGCATACATATGCATGTAGAGACAAATATTGAAGGTACTAAACAAGGAACATTTTTGTATTTGCATACTTGCCATACAATAAGTTATTTTCTATTAAATGGAAACAAAAATTAGCCTAACCTAATTGTCATGTATTTTTCTGAAGCACACAATATTTGTTGTAAAATCTATAAAAATCTTTGTAATTAAACAAGTTCCGACTGTGATGATGTACATGTTATGCCTTCTGATGTAATTTATCAATATACATATTTGTGTGTGTTTTTTTCAGTCCGTCAAGTGCTTCGTATTAAGACTATAGGTAAGGCTAAAAAAAACAAAAAACAAAAGTAACTATAAACAAAAGTAACAATAAACAAAAGTAACAATAAACAATAGTAACAATAAACTGTAACTATTTTAGATCCTTTACCATACACACTGTTTAAAGAAACGTCCTAAAATACATGGGTATTTGATCAAAACATTTGAAGTAAATTTTTAAAATCATATATTATATCAGTATAAAATAGTAAAGGGAATCAAAGGGGAAAAAATGGACGGCTATATTTATTGAATTATAAGGAAAAGGGAAATATGAACACTCATATCTACCGATAAAGGTATCAACTGTTAAATCCGATAATGCAGTTATAAAGTTATTGACGGAAACTTTTGTTCATTTCGCGCAGAATTTTAATTTAAACGTGATATTGGAGGCAAAACATATATATGACATATGAAAATGTGGTATACGTGACTTTCATTTTGAGCAATGAATTGAAAGGATTGCACTTTGGGATATGGGATATAGCTAATACCCCTCCCCCTCCCCCCTAAAAAAAACAAACAAAAACGGACTTAAACGCGCACACAACATTGAAACTTTGAAAAAAATCAAAATATCTACTTACCACAATAGCTGTCTCGACAGCTGCTTCATTTTCCGTATCTTTAACAGGTACATGTATATATCAAAAGGTTCACCAGCTAATAGAAATTTATTATAGGATATGCATGTCACTTGATGATCGCTGTATAACATCTCTTATATCATATGATACCTCGAAAGCTTTTGATAGGGTATGGCATAGTGGCCTCTTAATAAAACTAAAAGCGTATGGTATTGATGGAAATCTGTATAAATGGTTTGAAAGTTATATTTCAAATAGAAAACAAAGCGTTTTCGTTTCAAATGCCTATTCGCCTTTTGATAATACTAATGCAGGAGTTCCGCAAGGCTCTGTATTAGGTCCCCTACTATTTCTTATTTATGTAAATGACATAGCTGATAATTTGACAAGTCTAACTCGATTGTTTGCTGATGATACATCTCTTTCTTATTCCAGCAATAACCCTTACACTATAGAGGATGTCTTAAACAGCGATTTAGAACAAATTTCAGTATGGTCTAAAGATTGGCTTATTAACTTTAACCCTAATAAGACAAAGGCTATGATATTCTCCTGCCATACTTCCCCAGATGATATTGAAATAGAATTTCAAAACCAATTAGTAGAATTTGTCTCCTGTCATAAACACTTTGGGATTACTTTTGATTCCAATGATAAATTCCATACACATATAGAAAATATTTTAAAGTGTGCAAGCACGAGATTACATGTTCTTAAAAAATTGAAATATGTATTGAATAGAAATTATCTTGCTCGTATATATTTAACTTTTATAAGACCCGTTATGGAATATGCATGTGAGTTATGGGATGGTTGTACTCAACAAGAAGCCGACAATTTAGAACATGTTCAGTTAGAAGCAGGGAGGTTATAGTTACTGGGTTGCCCGTGTTTGCTAGTCGGGAAGCTATATATTTTGAAACTGGCTGGCAATTGCTTGTGAACAGAAGAAAATCCAGAATGCTCAATATGTTCTATTCTATACATAATGAGACTGCCCCTGATTATCTCTGTGATTTAATGCCCCGCTTGTTGGTCAAGTATCTAACTACGATTTGCGAAACAGTAATAATTATGTAGTACCCGGTTATAGACTAGACATAACTAGAAAATCCTTTTCCCCATTCACTACTTTTGAATGGAATAGCCTTCCCCCCGACATACGTACGTCCAAAACATAAATATTTTTAAACGAAAGATGAAGTCCAAATTGATACAGCCACCTTCCTATTTTAGTTGTGGGGATAGAAAATTAATATCATTCATACACGTTTGAGAAATATGTGCAGTTCTTTAAATTCAGATTTACATCGTGTTAATATTAAACCCAGTCCCGCATGCAGCTGTGGCCACCCTGTTGAGGATAGTATACACTATTTTTTACAGTGCGCTCTTCACAACGAAGCCAGAGAAATACTGTTTTCAAAATTAGAAAGTTATACTATATCCATTGAGCTTCTTTTAGCTGGTGACGGTGACCTTTCTTTTCAGCAAAACAAAGACATTTTGAGTCCGTACAATCTTATATCAGAATAACACAAAGATTTAAAGCAGTCAATTAACATTCTAAATTTCTACTTTACAACCTTTCACTTCAGTCTAGTTGTTTCATTATTATTCCTTATTATATTGTATTTTTTTTTCTTTTTTCTTTTTATTTCTAATTTTTGTTTGAAGTATGTATTACATGCATTACTACTATGTTGTGGTTTTTTTTCGCCATTATCTAATGTACTTTGTGTTTATATTTATATTGGGAGAGGACGTCTCTAATGTTGTTATAACTTGTGTCCAATCCCTTTTGCTACTTTTGCAAGTAAAATATGTTTAAACTAAAAGGTTATGCATATTGTTGTCAGTTATAAATAGATTTACAAGTTGAAATGATAGGACTTTTTTTTACTGGGAACTCACTTTAGTCCCATGACTGTATATATTATATATATATATATATATATATATAGGTAAATTTGTCCTAGATATTAACCTTTATCATATGTTTAGTAGTAAATACAGTAGTTTTGCATATTTGATAAATAGCCTGCTGTTTAATCCATATCGCGCAACTTTGATGCGCACCCTTTATCGCATACCCTTTATCACACCCCTACTTTTTTTTTTTTTTTTTTCTTAAATAAAGTCAGTTTTGTGTTTTTTTGCTTAAGAAAAATTTTCCTCAAAATACTTAGTAGGCCAATTTTTTGAATGACGTCATTGTTTGGTATGTGACGTCACGAACGTCAAGTTTTCATATTGTATGTGACGTCACGAACGTCAAGTTTTCATATTTTTTTGCACACTAAATGCAACTATAAAAAATACAAAACACACAAATAAATACAAATAATAAACAAAATATTTTTAAACCAACAGCAAGCAAATTGTAAGGTAACCCAGGTGCTTCGGATAAGTAATTGATCAGTTCTTTTAAGGCCTTTTAAACAAGACAAAAGTAGAACTGAAGGCCTTTGGGCTGATATTGATGTCTCGGGATGATACGGCATGTGATACGGATTTTGCCATGTATTATTCTCTATGTAAGTTTCTTCATTTATTTTTATATGCGTTTATGTCATCGTTAAACTTGACATTTGCATTTTTAACACACAAAATACCATTGAAATGCTGAAAGACACATTTATTATGTTTCAGTTACTATTATCCGATAAAGAAAATTACGATTATCAAAGAAGAAAAATACCATAGAGTTACGATTATCATACCGAATTTTTCAACGGCAATTTTCAAAGCGCTCAGACGATTCCAGTGCACCGTTACGATTCAAATATGATGTAATGATATAGATAAACCTTGCAGCTGAGTAACTATTGACAAAAGCATGCTACATCTAAGAAAAATGAGTGTAAAGATTTTACCTATATCTACCGTCGCCATATTGGGATAATCGTAATTGCAGTTACTATTATCTCTTTAATACCAGTGAAAGTGGTAACTGGGATGAATGGCCGGAACGTCAGACTCTGCGTGTAATAGAACCATTGAAACAGGCCACCAAATGATCATTCAAAGAGTAGTTACAATTATTTATTTTTTTAAACGCTCAGAGTGCGAATAATATATATACTCTCTTTACTGTTATACAAAAGGAAAAGAAAGCTCGTTTAGTTTTGAATCTATCAAACTATTTTTTCTTTCTTTCAAACATAGACATATTTGGAGCATACCGATTAAGATCCATCGATGTACCATATATATAAACCTGAATCTGTCAGCCAATGTTTGCAAATATGAAGACAACATTCTATGAAAACACAAGGTACAAAAACTGAGAGCATATTCAGCTTTTTTCATTTATTGAAAAAAATAGTAATGAATTGCATTGACATAATTTATTTCACGGATTATTGCCCAAACTACACGTCATTAATTATTTCAGATACATTAATTAAATAAAAAAATGAACATCTAAATACTTGCATATAATAGAATAATAGTGACGGCACACTTGAATTTAACTAGATAACGTTTTTCATAACTGCATCTTGTGCATAATTCATATTCATTTCTTGAACGCATTGAACAATGCTCCGCAAGCCTCACAAAACGGATAAATGCAACAGTTAATACACAAAGAGTATATCTTCTGGCAAACACTGCAATTGATTTCAAGAACTTTCATACATGGTGTTATGAACCAAATATGGTAGAAAGCAATATAAGCAAATTCACATCCCCATTCAGCTGCAATACACACGCCACAACATGTGGTCAATATGATATAACATAGTTTCTTCCACAACTCAAAACATTTGTAGGATAATTTCCAGACGCAGTCAATACTGTGAATACCTTCTGGTTCCCCAATGACTTCATTGAAATTAAGTGTCTGTAATAAAAATTAAATTTTAAAAACACACATTTAAAAATATATATATGTACTAAAATATTATTACAAATATATAATGATAAATAGTTCATCTAATTCTTGCAACCGAAGAACCTATAAGATTATATGACTTAGGCCGCATTTCTTTCTAACAAAATTTTTGAAAACGTTGGGTCACGTTTGTTGTTGTTTTCTAAACGCTCCAAGAGTAGAAACAAATACATCATTTAATAAGTGTCTACTGACCCTGTTTGAACTTTCAATGATACATGCACATTTTGTTGGTAAACATACTTTTTACAAACGTAGAAACAAATACTAAGATTTATCAGGTATAAGTAAGAAACAAATGTAGCGTTTGTACCAACAAACGACAATCGACAAACTGGCGACGCATTTTTATCGTTTGCATAGTTTATGTAAACTTTGCAAACGTATGTTTGAAAGAAATGATCAAAACATGTGCGCGCTTAGCCGTTTGCATCGTTTGTGTTAGAAAGAAATGACTCCAAATAGAAACTCTTCATAACAATATGGCCGACAAAATAATTGATGGTGCGTGCTTCTAGGCTATGTTCAATTTTTTCAAGACGGAGGGAAAATCTGTTGTCAGCATGTGTAAGAATGCATTTCAAAACGGCATATTAATTGGTGCAAACTGTAAAATCAAACTTGTTGACATAAATATGATGTAACATGTTTTACTACGAAGCATTATATAGTGTGTGTTACTGCCAACACAAGTAAATATTATGCGAATTTGTCATATTCTTATCTTATGCATTGTTATCAAAAATGTACAATGCAAAACCTGACAAACAGTTATACATGTCCGTCTATAAAAATCGTGAATTAGGTTTTTGAAAATATGATATTCTATTGGCACAAATTGTCATTTAATCATATTTAGCACAGCAATCACTTAATGCTAAATAAAAGAATGAAACACTGGCATTCCTTAAATAAATTTCATGAACAAAAATAAAGATATTTTGCATTTCATAATTATTTAGGTTTTATTAATTATCTAATACTTACACCAAGTCTTGCATTTATTTCATTGGGATCACGGTTTACTAAATCAATTTCTTTTTGGTCTTCAGACATGTTTGATCTTTAAAATCTAGAGAAGCCAACGAAATGCTGCAAGCTACCAGCTTAACTTATATGCAAGTTATAGTAGACTCCTAACAAACACTTATAAGGAACATGGAAAATCACTATCAGCAACCATTTAAGTTGCTATGACTAGAACACAACAACATAACCAAATGAAATATTAAATAAAGTTTAAAAGAATTTTTCTTTTTATCTGTTGATTTTAGTGGTAAATCGATGTAGAATAACAATAACAGTTCCTTGCACTCCAGTGGTTTGTCATAGTAGAGGTGTTGTTTTACATTGATCTAAGCCATTTATAAATATTCAAAGACCATTTGAAAGGTATTTTTTGAATTAAAAAAATACAAAAATCGATGGTTATAAGAGCTTTAATAGCTTCCACTGATAAATACCTTCTCTTATATCATTGGGTCAACATAAACATTTCGATTTTCCCCCTACAAATAATAATGCGTAAAAATAGACAGAGACAAAAAAAAAAATAAGAAGACATACGTGTTGCCTTTATTTACCCGCTGTGAAGTAGAGATTAATCGTCAAATATTCTCCATTGCTGTATTACAAATTTGAATTTGTACATTTTGTAAGTTTAGTTTTAGATCTTGCCTTGATATTCAAATCTAAGCATACAGATGTGTGTCTATGTGTCTATTTCTATCAGGAAGATGTTTTTTTTATTTACTTGGTATCATGGGGAATTTTTTATAAGCTCTCCTTTGTGTAAAAATCGAAAAATTGCCGACCGCGAATAATAAAAAAAGGACTAACTCTTGAATAAACACACATATTGTGGTAGGATAAATTGATTTTAAATTTTTTTATCACTCTTACCTTGTATGTCTGTTTGTTTTGTTCACACATCGTTAATAAATATAATGGAATTTAAAGTGACTGTCATACAAATGAGAGGTTTAGCTCGGTGTTTTGCTTTTGCTCCAATTGGCATTTCATTTGCGCCAAAAAAATCTTTCATTTGCGCCACAAACCATATCTCATTTGCGCCAATAAAACAGGCAAATACAGGTTATGATTATTAATTTTTTTTCCAAAAAAACTTTTAATGATAAAGACATAATTTATTCATCAGAAATCAGTAATCATAAAACCAAACAAGGTATGTTCAAACTTCGGTAAAACACAGTTCTGTTACTTTGAACATTGTTTAAAAAGAAGTGAAATTGCAAGACAGTTCTGAGCATTATACACTATGCCAGTAAAATTATAATTCTGTCCATATTAGTTGTTATTCTGGTTTTGCAAGTTTTATGGTACACCCAAACGATTTTTAATATGATGCATATGATAAGCTATACACCGTATGTGTGATCATAAAAAAAAATACAGACTTATTTCCTCTATTTGTCTCTGTTCTGACAATGTCCATCTATACACCTCAAACATGTGAACACTTTATAATTCTAAACCTCAGTTTTGTATTAGAAACAAGTATGAACAATTATCCAGAAATACTGTAGAAACACTGGATATATTCACGATACAGCAATGAATATTTAACTTTTCTGTTATATGATGCCTGTATTTCCTGTGAAATGCCAGCGGAAAAGAAAATTTTATATTTTGGCGCAAATGAAATATAACCTTGTGGCGCAAATGAAAAATTGGATTTTTTTTAAATTGCCGAAAATGCAATGCGCCCGTTTAGTAATTAGATAGCTATAAAACAGGTTAAATCCATCATTTTCTACATAAGAAAATGACTGTATCAAGTAAGGTATCTATTCGTTTCATGTGTTTGAGCTTTTGATTTTGTCATTTGCTTAGGGTCTTTCGGTTTAAAATTTTCCTCGGAAGTCTCTGATTTTGGTTATTTTCCTATTTAGTATACAGGTGATTGATCAATGTGGACCTTGTTTTTTCTTGAAGATTGTTTCCTGTTCGGCAAACTTTAATTTTGCCTTTACCGTTCGTTTTCTAGACAGCAGATGACAAATTAAATCTTAAAAATTCATATTGATGCCCTAGGTCGTTGTGAGGCAATTTCAAATGCCTTTGATGTGTATCATTTATGGTTGTGTTCACACATGGTTGTCAATATAATGTAATTATATACGACTATCATACAAGTGAGAGGTTAGCTAGCTATACAACCAGGTTTAATACACCATTTTCTACATTAGAAAATGCCTGTACCTAGTTAGCAATATGACAGTTGCTATTCATTCCGACGTTTGATATGTTTAACTTTTGATTTTGCCATTTGATAAGAGACTTTTCATTTAGAACTTTCCTTGAATTCGGGATTTTTGTTATTTTACATTTTAATACATGAATAAAGTATTTGATCGATTTAGTTTGAATGATCATTAAATCCTGAACCTCTATAATAATGTGGAAATTTGAAATTGAAATTTTGTTTTACTTAGCCCAACGAATAACTATGAAAATGTAGCTTTGACTACGGTATTTTTTAAAACATTTTCTTTTCTGTCATCAGTGCTCAGACTCTGCAGAATTTTCGGTAATACGTTATCTGAGTCTCCTATATAATGTGAGGATATAATTACTTCGTATTCGGCACACTTG
>JAHUZM010001002.1:0-12193 GCA_019925275.1 Mytilus edulis
TTATCACTGCTTTCTTACAAATACACGACAGGAAATAGTCTCAAAAGTGACTATCCCATTACACTTAGATTTCCTATAACCTTAATTACCATAGCAACTATCTTTGAAATGTGTCTAACATCTGGTCAACATCTTTAGGTCAACCTTATCAGAATATGCTTGATTAACATAATGGCTGTATCAAATATCATTCTGTATATAATTGCTAATTATGTTTCACAAATTAAAGCTGAATGAAAAAAGTTATAATAAATAATGAGAATAATGATTTTAACTTTAATTGCATTATATGTTTAAAAAAAAGTAATTTTCTAATAAGTGAATCGTTTAAACTTAATTTGCATAACTTTTAAACAAAATAGAATTCTTTGATTAAATGCAGATGGCAAACATCTTACTGTGACTTCTTATATGACATTACTTTAATAATTTAATTTATTTACATTTTGCAAGATGGCAAACATCTTACTTGCATTTTTGCTATTAATTTAATATTTTTTTATTTTTTGGGAAAGATTATTTTTTCTAAAAAAATGAGGAACATTGTTCGAACGTTTTAAGAATGTTAGTCAAGTAACGTTAAAAAGTAACTAATATTAAACGTTTCTACAACGTATCATTTGTAACATAACCAAACTGAAACTTCCAGACAACGTTAAAACGAAACGTTCCTAGAACGTTGAATTGTAACGTTTCATTTTAACGTACTCACAACGTTCGTGTAACGTTAGGTCCGAAATAACCTTACATGAACCAATCCACAACGTTCTTTGAACGTTATGTGTTTAGTGGGATCTTAATTCTCGATGACATCCAATGATCATACGTAAAAAGACTTTTCGGTATGTCATTAGATCAAGCATTTATAAGTAATTGGTTGATCAACTGTAATTAAAATGTTTCAACTTTTTAACATTTATATAATACTGAAAAGGACATATTTAAAATAGTTTTAAAAGTAAAAAGAAATTATGCAATTTTAGCAGTTTTATACACTGAGTTGATTCCTTTTATGATATGTGCAACATATTTTGTAATATTTGTCAACATCACCTTGAGAATATCGTCTAACAATAAAGACACTCTTATTAATAATAGATCTTTAAATCACATTATTAAAATTAGTTGTTTAAAGATCGCAGTATGAAAAAATGGTTTAAAAAATGAGGTTAAAATACGGTTTAAAATTTGAATCTGTTTATGGAAAAACGCTACATAAACACATCCAATTGCAAATAATGGGTCAAGGAAATAAAATATAACGCGAACACACCCGCTTGTTTACTGGGGAGGATTTAAAAGTCTTTGGTTTATTGATAAGAACATCACAAAGAAATACGATACATTGAGAGTAAGACGTATATTAGCTATCTACTGTATGTATAGTAAGCTAATTTGATGGGGAAGTCAGAGAGTTTCGATTTTCACAACATTGAGAACAGTTCTAGTATGAACGATGTGAGTAGACAGAAAAAGAGCGGATGCTATGTAAGCACTGCGACTGGTTTCGTGTTGACACTGTTAGCCGCCTGTCTGGCTGTCGGAGTTGGAATTATAGTGCATTTTACAACTTCCGGTAATACTATAGACTGCAAGTGCTCTTACCCGCCAAATTCTGGAGGAAACAGTGACGGTCAGGTCGGGGGAACTACACCCTCCCCACAAAAACCTATTCTTGATCAATGTAAGGATCTTATAAATTCAGGAAGCCAGGAACTATGTAAGTAATTGTGTATATTTATTGTTTGTTAATTACGATGTCAGTGGTTCCATGGCTAAGTGACTCTTCGTAATTAGCTTCTCGCTGTGTTTAATCATTTTCTCGTTAAGTTTCCTTTTACCGTTAATTGCACCAATAATGATATAACATAAACTTTTTATATATATAATAATTCATTGAATATGAATTCGCTTAAAATAGTATTTACCTATACTTTTGCCAATTCGAAATTTGTACGGTTTACTTTTTATTCTTTAGAAATGAACTCTAGTCTTAGTAATTTGTGTGCAATATTTTGTATATTTAATTTATCTTAAATATTTAACACAAATTTTACCTTACTTGACTAGTATATCCTGTATAATTAAATGACAAGGATATCCTAGACTGGTTACAAAATTTTATTTTTTATGCAAAAAAATATGTGTTATGACATCAATCATTTTGTCTAGGTCTTCTGTTATATAATTATGTATTTTTAATGAAATAAATCATGTTATCAAATTAAAACTTTTCAAGAAAATTTTATGAATACGTTTCAGACGATCTCAACGTTGACTTCAGTACCCGAGAATAAAATATTTCATTGAAATTTTCAGTTTATAAATTAGTTCTTCCATACTAAAATTGATGGTAGTCAGTCGCCAATCGTTTGAAAACTGAGTTGTTATAAGAATTTAACCCAAAAAAAACAGACCAAAAAGTCATCTTAAGTTTTATTTCGTATTTGAATGTTCCTAATAAATCAAAGTCTGCTACATGTACATGTAAACGTGCACTTGCATAATGTCGATCATCTACTGCATGGTAGTGAATAAGGAAGTGGAATATATTTAAGATTATACTAAATACTGAAATGTTGTCTTGAGGTTTCATCAAAACATTTACTTCACCTTTCTAAACCTATAAACATGTATAATCGATTATGACTTCCCCTAGTAAATCAGAAATGATTGGATAAAAGTGTCTTTTGATAAATACATTTAATAATGTTTAAAACAACAAAACCACAACAGACAAATTTTACACGTTTATTGTGATATTATAACTTTTTTCTACAATAGCCCAACCATTGCCAATAGTATATATCATAAATCAGTTTCTTGTACACTAGCGGTAATGAAATAATGTTAATCTTTTGTTTAAAACATGACAAGTGTTAATTCATGGTTGAGGAAAACTATCAATTGTTTTGAGAATGACGTAACTCTAGTTGCCATTGCAGTGCAATCACCGAAAATCTATATCAAAATGCATTAATCGAAAATAAGTTAGAATCGTGTCAATTTTGTAACCAGAAAACTCTTTTGTTGTATGCTGATTTCTGTAGTAATTTAAATGATTGACGGATAAGCTTGACCCCTTCATCCTAGCATTCACAAGTTTAATGTGTCTGTTCGAATGTAGATTTAACGTCCAGCAAACGCACACAAGATGTGTATATATGTACATGCAATGTCGTAAAAATCATGTACTTTGACGGAATAACAACAGTTCGAATCAAGTGTTCTTCGAACAGCAAACGTATTTAAATATTTATTTGACTTGCTTCTGCTTTAAACATAGTGCTGAAATAGACTTTTAGGTGATAATTTTATTTGGTGGCAGATATGTTCCTAAAAGTATTATGTACCAGTAAATTACTTTTACCTTGAGAAGCTTCGTAGGAAAGCTAGTTGTGTTGATCAAATAGTAAATTTTTTAATGACATTTTTAAATGCGTTGTTAAAGATGACATTGAATGCATAGTACGTAAAACTACCTGGTATCCTAAAGACTCAGTAACACTTATTGTGTTTATTAAACCACAAGCTAAACTCAAACAAAAGGTATTGTATTATTTCAATTTATTTGGTATAATGTGTATTAAAGTCATTTTCAAGTGAATGGAAGATAATGAATGTCCGTCTGGATAATAACATCGGACAACCCCAGTCTATTCAACTTTAAATTGGATTGTCCAAAATACTGCTTTGATGTTCGTTCATCTTCTTTGTGTACAGTAAATTTATTATACCTTAAATCATGTTAACAGTGGGATAAAACTTTTCATTTTGTGTTGCGTTATTTTGTAGAAAGTTTGTGTTATTTCGTAGGTAGTTTGTGTTATTTCTTATAAGTAATTTGTGTTATTTTTTATGTATTGGCAGAATGACAGTGTAAGTTTCCTCCTTTAAAATATTTGAAAAATCAGCATAAACTTAAAATCTGTTTATAGTAAAAATATTCATGGAAAGTTATTTAGAGATGCATGACTTATTCAAATGATTCAAGCCTTCATACAACCCATCCCTCACATTTTAGCATGGCAGCCATCGTAGAGCAGTGGAATGTAACGACTGCATTATTCGGGTATAGAGATGATATACAGTAACACAAATCATCGTTTTTATGTAAATTAAAAAAAAAAAAATGCGACACGTAAATCTAAAATAGTTACTTTATCTTAGAAATTGAAGTTATCTTAAGCCATCTTAATTTAATTCCATTATAAATACAGATTCAACTGTTTCCAGCCATAAATTTTGTATCAAAATCCTATAGCTCATCAATGGAAGGATATCAGTATATAACCAGTTTTTTTTTGTTTTAAATCAGATATTAAAGATATTAAACCTCGAAGTACAAAACATGTAGTAAAATAGCTAGACGCACAACGGAACACATACTCGAATGTATTCGAATAAATATACAATATCAAAATATTCCGCAGTTTTTGTGTCAAATACAAAAAAAGTTAATATTTCATGACAGTGCCGTACCATCGGTTTTATACTGTAACTTTTATAGTTAGTTCATTGATAGCTATTTTAACACCCATGTCAAACTCATTTTCGTCCCTTAATGAACCCCTGATTGTAGAGAAAGTGTTCCATGCTAAAATTGACATTGCACAAAATATATAGCTGTGTTACAATATCAAATTGGGAAATAAACACAACTAGTTTACATATTTTAACCGTTGATCACATGTGAAATTCATTTTAAGTATCCAAACGATCCCGGTACATGTATGGTGTAGTGATGTAATCATACAGTATTAAATCTACCGTACTACTAATGTACCTTTTATAATAGGGAGTCATATCCATAAATTATACCTTAGATTTAAGATAGATATAAGTATACCTATGCTTTTCCAAAAGAATCAACGGTATTCTCGATTGAATTATTTTGTTTCCATTGAGGGGTTTTCAAAAACGATTTACCACTCTTAATTTCACGTATTGGGAAGAGATGGACACAATTTGTTTATTATACAGGATTATTCAGTGGCAAGTTTTAGTAATAATGTATGCATGACACACCGATTGATAGCCACTCCAGTGAATATAATATGCTTAAGTATACATAATCTGAAAACTAGAGCAAACATTTACAAGTTGCATTAACATAATCTGAAAACTAGAGCAAACATTTAAAACTTGCATTAACATAATCCTATTAAAAAAAAGTAACTTTTAACTATCTTAAAGTTTGGTCAAGTGGTTTATCATATTTGTTTTTCGTTTATGTTTTTAATTTGGTACATAAATCAGCACATTAGTTTTCTGTTTGAGGTGTTTTACATTTTTTATGCCGGTGCATTGTATAGAATGCTTTGCGGTATGGGTTTTTCTAATTGTTTTAAACCGTATGGTGACCTATATATAATTGTTGCTAACTTATGGCATATTTTTCTCTGGTATAGTTCATTATTTTTTTTATATACTAATAGTGAACATTAATCTACTATAAAATTGCGTGGGACTGTGGGTTTAATACAGAATTATTTGATTCGTCGCTATAAATTGCAGTTTAATGCACGAACGTTATTTGTCAATTGGAGGATATAAACAGACTTTCGAATTAAAACCTTTTATGCTGCCTCTTAGAGTATGAGTTTATTTGTAATGGTATATTACATCCAGTGGCAAATATTTTCATGCATACTACAGACAATGTACTAAATTGTTTGATGAGTAATTACGATTTGCTTAACTACCAGTGGCACATATTTGATTCATATTAAGGTCGGTGTATTTGTTTTTTGCTTATTAATGTCCAGTTGCAACAGAGGGACGAAAGATACCAGAGGGACAGTCAAACTCATAAATCGAAAATAAACTGACAACGCCATGGCTAAAAATGAAAAAGACAAACAGACAAACAGACAAACAATAGTACACATGACAGAACATAGGAAACTAAAAGAATAAGCAACACGAAACCCAACAAACACTAGGGGTGATCTCAGGTGCTCCGGAAGGGTAGGCAAATCCTGCTTCACAAGTGGCACCCGTCGTGTTGCATGCTTATGTGATAACAAATCCGGTAAATAGTCTAATTCGGTATGTCACATGCAAATGTATCAATAACATTTCAGACGACGCAATAGATTTAAACGTTAATAAGTCAAATTCATATATCTTGAATTTTGACTTTAATTTATTGTTATACATGTATGTGTGCATTTTGTTCCCGTTTGACGCGGTACATTAGTATATTCTTTATATGTTACCACCCAACTATTGTACACATAACAGTGTTTCTCGTTTTTTTATATAGATTAGACCGCTTGTTTTCCAGTTTGAATGATGTTACACTAGTAATTTTTGTGGCCCTTCATTGCTTGCTTTTTGTGAGCTAAGGCTCCGTGTTGAAGACCGTACTTTGACCTTTAAGGGTTTACTTTTATAAATTGTGACTTGGATGGAGATTTGTCTCATTAGCATCCATGCATGTACCACATCGTCTTAATATATCTATATGTACATTTTTGCAAATACAGTCATCTGTCACCCTGCTTCTAGGCTAAAACACCGGTAATGCCAGTATTTCTCATGTCGGGACAAGTAATTTAGGGGTCCTCTCAGCGGTCTGAGTACAATCAAGAAAGTATGTTCACACAAGAGACGACTGGTAGGAATTACACAACTGGCCGGGTGTATATTACAGGATAAAACTGATAGATGTAAAATATCGAAAGTATAAGATGTAGTTGAACTCGCCTTTGGTCCTGTTTTTAAAGCTCGTACAAATAGATTTGACATACTCCGACGATGTACATACTTATATTGTATATACATGTATTATATAATGACGTTTTCAAAACCTGCCCAAATGGACAAACAACAAAGTAACGTCTTCCTGATGATGATGGTATTATATAAGAGTAAAGATTGAGAGGCCATTATATCGCCTTCTATGGTAATGGTTAAGATATGTAATTATGTTTCAACAAAGAAGAAGATACATAAATATACAAATAAAGTTCTTTTATCTCAATAATTATCTGGTTCATAGCCTTTTTATACAAGTCAAGTAGTACAAATGTATGTACATGTATGTAATACAAAAACCTTTTAATGATGGGGTTAGTGTGGTGAAATAATAATCCGTAATAAAGGTCATGAACTATATATAAACACATTACGATAAAGGCGATGTTACTTTGCTTTTATTTGTGATTTTTATTATTGCTGTTCTAAATAATTATTTGCTTAAAAACTAAAATATCGAAAGCCCATGGTTTGCAGTAAAAAAAACATGACATCACAAAATAACCAGTCTGACAGTCAGAGATTGGGTAATACATATAATGTCAAATGAAAACAAGTGAGGCTTAAATTAAAATATTGTTTGTTTGCAGTTTACCGACCGACCCTTGAAAATCCTCCCGACTGTGAAAGTTTTATTGCTTTAAATTTGAAGAATTTTTTTTTAATACTTCTATTGACGCGATCCGGAACTTTGGGTCCTTTCCGGAAATGATTTAAAGTCTGGGTCAATTACGCATTTCAAGTTCGGTTTTTCTTAGCTTCCCGTCAAGCGTTCATGTGACCATTTAATGATAAAGCACATGGAAATTGTTTACAGGTATCCTTGAAGTCACGGAGGAGTACTTTACGCTGTCGTCTCGTGTCAATTTTAAGACAAATAAAAAACAAAAAAGTTTATTAGTAAACTGTTTATACAGATTCAGGCACATGTAATGATGTGTGATGATATCATTGACGATGATGCAGCAGATATTCATAACTGACACAATAACCATTCTGTCTCAAACAAATCGGGTACAGAATCTGTGGAGCCTGACTTTATGGAATCAATTTCAGTGGTTAAATAATTCGACAGCAGCTTGAAGTATGGCATATTTTCTACAAATCGTTGTGAAGACGACAAAGATGAAACCACTCCTCCGTGACTTACATCTTCATGGATATCTGTAAACACGCCTGTACGGAGGAAGGGCTCATTTGAAATGTTAATGGATATAGATCATGCCAAATCAATAAGAAGCAACCTTAACTACACAAAGATGTAGAGAAAATGAATGGTTAGCTTGAAAAATAAATATACTCTCTCTATATTAAATCTATCTTCGATTGCAATGAGTATGCTCCTATAGGATAAGGGGGGGCTGGCCCACTCATTGCAATTATTCTCTTTCTTACAATATTAAATATACCCAAACTGTGTGGCCTGTGTGAATTCAATTAAAACATGTACTTAGGAGCTATGCTGCCAATTTTTTGTATGCATTAAAAACATTTCAGTACAGACCATTTACTTTTAATGGGGTGCTATGGATTTCACCCCAAACTTTAGATTTCTTTGGTTTTCATTAAAGCCTGGCAAAAATATAACCTTATCACATATAATTAAATATTGTTAGAAATATGAAAACAGTCGAATGTCTTAATACTTTTTTCAAGTTGCCTTTTTTTCAATTGAGGAAGATTCAATGGTTATTTTTTTTTTTATTAAAAATACACTCTTTAATACATTGTTTTATAAATCTTTAATATCTACATTTTTCTGATGAAAAAACTCTACTCATGAAAACATTCTAGTCAAGAAGCATACATGTCTGAATATATTTCTTTAAAACAGTTCTAGTCATAATGACATTCCTTGTTTATAAGTGTTCCAGTATTTAATAATTATACCATATTTTATGTCATAAATTGGATAATGACACTATGTTAAAGTTTCAGTTTTGGTTAAAAAGTTTTTTATCTGAAAATGCCTGTTCATTTGATGTTGGTTTTCAGCATGTCCAGTGTTTGTTGTTTTAAAATGTTTTTTTTCTTCACAAGAAACTTGGTTTAGTGTAACTGCTTGTTTAAACTGTATTTTGGCTGATAAAATAAAATATTTTTCCTACCTACCGACCCTTCAGTCTGAAGGTACAGTCGGAAAACTGCAAACAAACATATTTTTAAGGTTGGCCTGAAAGTAATCACATTTTCAAATTTTCAAATGCAGCATTGCGATATTTCATTGGCGTTTAAGTTTCTAATTTAGAATAAGTATGATAATCTCGAAAAGCGAAGGAGTCACTGTATCTGCATATTTCCAGCAAATCATTTCTGTCGGACAATTTTTTAGAACCTACATATACATTTTTTACCAACGGGGTTTATTGTTGAATGTTATTTTCGCCTCGGATACATGGAATACTTGCCACTGGACATTATGAATATACCAATTAATTAATACGAATGGTAGGGTAAATCAGAGAGACATACAGGTACCAATAACCAGAAGCATATAAAAGAAATCTAAAAAAAATTCAACGTACAGTTTTGAGAACTGGGACGAAATGTCAAGTTGTCTTGCGTGTTTTTCTCAATTATTTATTATTTTATTTTCTCTGTATAAGTAGGAGAATGCCGCGGGAATTAGAGACAAACCACGCTATGACCATATGACGAAAAGACAATATAGTCTCAAAACACAATATTAAAATAAAGATAGAGTCCGACAAACCCAAAAAGCCGAGGTTGGTGGTACATGTATTGGAAGTGTTACGGGCGTTATTGCTACACTATATAGGGGACATTTATTGTTCAGAAAATAGTCAAACTGAAGACCGGGTATAAATAAGTTTGTATACGTGCAAGTATCCTACGAAAACATGTTTATATGTAAAGAAATTTAAAGGTTTTTAAATAATAACCTGGATTTCTAAATTATTTGTGTCACAAATGAGTTCAAGGTTGACGGATATATAAAAAAAAAAAACCCGTAATTATAATTTTCTGATGAATACAAAAAGTATCAACCAGTATTTAACTTGAACGGGTGTCTTTTTCTCTCACTTGAAGTTCTATGCAATTTGAATATTGCCCTTAATGAAATGATCATTTAACTCGAAATCAAAAAGTCTGCCTTGTGAGTGTACATTTTCATCCTGTCTTGTGCAAAGTTTATAAATTTAAAAAAAAACCTGCCCCTCCCAGAAAATCAGATGGTAGTCGCAACAGGTTATTCAGCAGAGACAGATAAAGAGTAACAAATTGTTTTTATTTCAAGTGTCAATGTTGCAAAATTTATTTTATTTAAACATGAAATAAAAGCGTATCGAAATACAAACCAGTCATTGTGATTTAATTTTGTGACACAAATGAGTTCAAGGTCGATGGAAAGATTAAACCATATCTAAAAATTGCGTATTTAAATTTTTCTGTTCAATTAAAATGTCCAACGATAAACCAGGATGTATCTTTATTATTTTAATTCATGCGCAATTGAAATTTGCACTTTTATGAAATAACCAATGAACTGGAAAGTATTGCTGACTTGTCAAAATGTCACGGAATTTTACATGTTTTGTCTCCACAAATTCACTTATTACCATTATGATTCTTTTAATTAAATACATGAACGTTGATTAAAACAACGGAACACTCGTTACAGTAAACTATTCTGAATAAACAGTTTGTTTCTTTTAAATGACATATTATTCCTAGGATATGATTGATTAAAAATTAATGTTGTTTGCTAAAATGTCCAGTGGAAAATATGTCAAGCATATTTAGGACAACAACAAGTTAATAGAAAATCCAGCATGAATGTCCTGTTATAGGGGTCCTGGATAAAGAACAGACACTTTTCAATTGTCACCGGAAATGAGTATTTTTATTGGATAGAGACGGACATTTTACCATGCAACCGTCTAAATTCGGATCCCTTAAAGAGTTGTTGCAAGTGTTAACGTCCCTATTCTGACCAAACGTGGCAGCGTATTTATAAATCCCGCACAGCCAAATGGAAAGGCAAAGGTTTAAGTTCCAGTTTGCAGCGAACCACAGAAGACCCTACTTCTATTAACCGGTCAACCTTTGAGGTTTCATCGAATGCAATCTGGAATGATCTCTAATGAAAAGTACATGTAACTCGCAAATTTTCGTAAGGCAGAACATTCATTTTTTTCACATCTTAAATAAACTCTTTATGATAATGTACTTGTAATTTATCCAAGATACAAGAACATATTACTTAAAGTTGCAGTGAAAGGAATAGCATTAAAAAGGTTATGTACTTTTTTCAAATGCAATAATCACTCGCAACTTAACACCAACAAAAGGTATTGTATTGTTTTGTATAATGCGTATTAAAGTCATTTTCAATGGAAGATAATGAATGGATAATAACATCGGACAACCCCAGTCTATTCAACTTTAAATTGGATTGTCCAAAATACTGCTTTGATGTTCGTTCATCTTCTTTGTGTACAGTAAATTTATTATACCTTAAACCATGTTAACAGTGGGATAAACTTCACATTTTGTGTTGTGTTATTTCTTAGGTAGTTTTTGTTTTAGGTACATTGTAGTTTGTGTTATTTCTTAGGTAGTTTGTGTTATAGTTAGTTTGTGTTATTTCTTAGGTAGTTTGTGTTATAGTTAGTTTGTGTTATTTCTTAGGTAGTTTTTGTTTTAGGTACATTGTAGTTTGTGTTATTTCTTAGGTAGTTTGTGTTATAGTTAGTTTGTGTTATTTCTTAGGTAGTTTGTGTTATAGTTAGTTTGTGTTATTTCTTAGGTAGTTTGTGTTATTTCTTAGGTAGTTTGTGTTATAGGTAGTTATTATGAAAGTTTTCATGGAAAGTTTTTTTAGAGATGCATGACTTATCAGTCAAATGGTTCAGGCCTTCATGCAACCAATCTCTCATATGATCGCATTGCAGCGGAATATAATGACCGGATTGTTCGGGTAAAGAGATGTACAATAACCCAAATTATCGGGTTTTTTTTTTAGATTACAAAAAATGCGACAAGTAAATCTAAAATAGTTATATTTATCTTAATAATTGAAGTTATCTTACGTCATCTTAATGAAATTCCACTATACAGATTCAACTGTTTCCAGCCACAAAATCCGTTAGCTCATCAATGGAAGGAGATCAGTATCTTACCATTTTTTTTATAAAATCAGATTAGATATTGCACCTCGTACTAGTGTACATAATGATAATAAAAAGAGATTTGTCAGTCATCAGAATGTATCACAGAAATGTAACAAATGATAATAAGTACTTCTGAATAAACCCCTTACTTAAAGTCAAAATAAGAAATGGAGACATAAACTCAAAATCAAAAAGTATGCCTTTCTAAATCATATTTCAAGTGCATATGAAATCCAAAATTTACTAATTTTCAGCTTGATGTGTTCCGATTATTTTCCTGATGTATTATTAAATTT
>JAHUZM010001003.1:0-12186 GCA_019925275.1 Mytilus edulis
ACCTATGCTGTGTCAACTATTTAATTTCAATCCAAATTCAGAGCTGTAACAAGCTTGAATGTTGTGTCCAAACTGTTCAGGGTTCAACCTCTGCGGTCATATCACGCTGGGCCCTGTGGAGCATTTTATTAACATTGTAAAGGTATTGGATTTCAGCAGCATTCAAGTTTGAATTTTTTAGGGTACCTTTAATGTGTTATCATCTCTTCTTACTGTTTTCATCTCTTGGCCTTCAATCTTTCTATAATACTTGTAATTATGAAGATTAAAGATATGCCTTCTGTTTTTGTACAGTTTGGGAAAGAATTACAGATTGTCTAAATGGTGAAAGTGAATTAATTTTCAACAACTTCCTCTGCAGAGAATACCATTTTGGGTCATCAACTTCTACATTTTCAATCATTTATTTAAAATTCATAATAAAGCCTATATTTTTTTCTAACCCAGTGAACAGTAGTTGCCTATAATTTCTCATATCCACTTTCACAACCATACCACATCACCTTATTTTATATTTATGTTGTATTTCTTTGCAGAAAACATTTACAATCCAGCCCACCATAGCAGGTAAACAGATCCAGCAAGTGATTGTAGGTGGCCAGAGACTGGGAACAGGACCAGTCACCAATCAGTTTACAGGCTGTGTTCAGGTAAATATTTTTTACTGTAAGTTTAGTAAGATGACATCATATGGGTTTGTGATATAAGCTCATAAACAATGAATTGAGTAACTGCTACTATATTTTGTGTCTTTATTTAAACATCATTTGATACTGTTCATAAAATGATAATATAGAAAAACCTAAACACATATATATATATATATATACTGTGAATTCAGAAAATGAAATTAAATGTTTTAGTTTTGCAGAATTGCATCCGTCTGTTGAATCCTTTTTCCTGTATCACATTAAATATTGAAAAAACTGTGGATTCATTATTGTTAGTTGGATACCAATTTTCGTTGGTTTTGAGGGTACAGGTGAACTACGAATTTTAATGTACAACGAATTACACATTTTATATACTCTTTACATGCAGATATTAGCAAAACCAAGAAATCAAATATTCATATTTTTTAGGAATGTATGCTAAATTAACAAGGGGGGTTACTGACTATCCTTTCAGGTATCTTAAACAGTTAGATAAGCAATCCTGTTCTATACAAATACTTTGCTTTAAAAAAAAAAAGGCCTTGTTCTCAGCAGCAGGGTGTGAAAAAGAGACCCTATTCTAACCAGCAGGACATGAATGGGTTCCTGTTCTAACCAGCAGGGCATAAAAAGGCGACCCTGTTTTGAGGCACATTCCTAACACTAAACATATAGGAAGTAACCCGCCTGGCAAATTACCCAGATAATGCATCTCCTTGAACAGGATGTGAAAGGAATCATAGATACAAGATAAAAAGTATATACATGTAATATGTTTGTATTTGTAGAATGCCCTGGTAGGAAACAATGGTTACACAGGTCTGACTAAACCTGATGTTCACCAAGCACGTGAGGGATGTATAGTGGACAATCCATGTTCCAATAACCCCTGTAGTAATGGAGCCACATGTGTAAATGAGTGGGAACAGTATTCTTGTAAATGTCCACCAGGTAGGTTCATTTATTGTTTGTTAGTTGGAAATTTGTCTTTTCACTAAAAATAAATAATTCAGTAATACACTTAATAAGTTGAAAATACTAATGAACACACATGTGAAGGACTGTGAAACTCAGATCAGGAGATTTAGAAATTTTGGTCAGGAGATTAGGACTCAGATCAGGAGGTTTTTTATTGACATAAATTTTGTCGTAAATGTAAAAGTATGATGTAGAAATTGTCTTTTTTTCTTCAACTTTCCATTAGAATGTAATGTTTATAGTACCCTTGTTGCCTTTCTATTTGAATGATATATAGCATTATTAAAAAAAATATATAGAAAAGATTCTGTTTCTTTGATTTTGCTTTGAGACCTTTTCTTTGTGTATATATTTCTATTCATCTCCATCTCCTTATCATTGGTATGGACAAGTAAGCTTTCCATGCGTAATTTGTCATAAATTTTAATCCTTATGATTGACAATGGACTATCAACAAATGGAAGTTTTTAATAACCTTTACTGGTTTTTTGCACGGTCGGTTTGTACGGTCGGTTTTCAATGGACTATATCTGTAAGTCAAACATTATACATTATTTTCAATTTAAGTCTTGAAAAGAAGTCTAGATTCCTCAAATAATTTTTAAATTCATTTATTCTTATTTGTTCCTAGACATTTTAATTCATTTAATTACCATCCTAATATGATAATTTGATTAAGATAACATTCATTTCAATTATTTTTACAATTTACATTATTGAAAGAAAAATAACTGAAAACAGGATAAATCAAAGGGAAGAACCAAATATTATTTTTAAATAGTGAATACACATATTTTTGATTACACAACGGCAGTTAGCCAAGGTAAACATCATTGATTACCAGTATGTTTGACACCCAAGCTGTCAAGTGAAGCCATGTAAATATACACTTCTTTGATTTACAGGTAAAATTTAACACAGGTGTCAGTTACACCCGTTGTAATGGCGGCTGAAAATTTTAATTCATGAAATATTTCATACATGGGATTTTTTTCTCCTTAACGGGAGGACGGGAGGAGACCCTGAAAACGGGATTATTGGACTCCCGTCGGGAGGTTCACATGTATGAATGAAATATGACAAGTGTTATTTTTGAGTTGACATATCAGTATGTGTATTTGGTGGATTTAAATGTTTACTTTTTACATAATTAAAAAAAAGAAGGAGTTGATAACAAAAATTCAATATATTTACTTGTTCTGATTCATATTTTCTAGTCAAGTTACAAATATGTCTAGAGTAATACTGTAGGCATGTTTGATACTCAACCCTATCTCTGAAAAATACCCATGGTTATAAAAAAAACCAATTATACACAACTGAAAACAATATGTAAAGGAACAGAATGTTGTTTTAACATGTGCTTTTGTCCAGTAAATATGACGGGTCATCAAATTGTACATTTGTGTATAGCTATCAAACATACATAAAAAACTCAATCAACTTAGTGTGTTGTAGTTCAGAAAGATTTTTGAAAAATGCTGTGACAATGTTTAAACCATTTAAACTTTAGTGGTTGTTAGATGATGAGGTACATTAAATTTGGCCTCTTCATTTATAAGAATATTGCACATTTGTTAAAACAAGACCTACAGAAAAGTATAACAATTACTAGTTGCAAACACCTGCCTTGCAGACAAACATACTTTTGCATCATAAGATGTATATCTAATTATTGACTTACCTTATTTTAGGTACAATTGGACCAAATTGCCAGGATATCTGCCAGAACTACAATCCTTGTGAGAACTTTGCATTCTGTAGAAGTCCTTCACCAAATTTGTATGGCTACCATTGTGAGTGTGGTGAATTACAGAGTGGCCAGTATTGCGATGAAGTTCTCTTACAGCCATGTCCAGACAACTGGTATGGCTTTCCAATCTGTGGACCATGTAATTGTCCTGAGGACAAAGGATTCTCTGGTCACTGTGGCACTACCAAGAGAGAGTGTCGATGCAAGGTTAGTAAATAATACTTTTGAAGTAGTTAGGGCCCCGCCTTTAGGCGGGTCGTCCTATAGTAATCAGTCTGTCCGTCCGTCCGTCTGTCCGTCCGTAACACTTTAACTTTGTGTCCGCTCCATATCTAGAGAACCATTATGATTTCATACTTTATACTTTACATGTTTATTAACCACCACCAGAGGGCGTGTCATGATGTATGTACAACTTCCTAGGTCAAAGGTCAAGGTAAAAAAACTTTGGTTTCAGTTGACAACCCTGTGTCCTGTGGTGAAGAATGTGTCCGCTCTATATCTTGAGAACCGTTATGATTTCAAAGTTTATACTTGACATCCATTTTAACCAACACCAGAGGGTGTGTCATGATGTATGTACAACTTCCTAGGTCAAAGGTCAAGGTCAAAAACTTTGGTTTCAGTTGACAACCCCGTGTCCTGTGGTGAAGATCGTGTCCGCTCCATATCTAGATAACCGTTATGATTTTATACTTAATACTTAACATGTTTATTAACCAACACCAGAGGGTGTGTCATGATGTATGTACAACTTCCTAGGTCAAAGGTCAAGGTCAAAAACTTTGGTTTCAGTTGACACCCCGTGTCCTGTGGTGAAGATCGTGCCCGCTCTATATCTTGAGAACCGTTATGATTTCAAATATTATACTTGACATCCATTTTAACCAACACCAGAGGGTGTGTCATGATCAAGGGTCCGGAAACGGTCATATTTGCCAGTCATGTCCTAAACTGAAACTATAATGTCCTAAACTTTTAATTGGGATTTAGGTCAAATTTTATTTTTCTACATTAATAATTTCGGTCATTTCGTTGAGATCGACTTTCAAAATCGCCATTTTGAACATATTTTTGTTTAGTTGTCGACTTCCTGTAATTAAACTGCCACTTCAATAAAGTGTTATAATCCTTAGGGCCCTCCTAACAACTATATTAATGCCTCGGGGAGCTATTGGCTAATGATTGCTAATCTCTTTACCTGTGTTTTTAATTCATTGTAATTCACACCTGGCAATTAATCACAAGCTCCAAACTATTATTATAAAGAAATAAAAATTCCATACCAACTGGCTTCAATATTTAATTACTCAACAAGTCAGACAATTGTCAATTATGATTTAAAATCAAATTAAAACTTGGTTTAATTTTGTAGAAAAAAATATTTTTTTACTTCTAACACACGTGCTTTGTTTACTATGTAATACGCATGCTTGAAATTCTCTTCCACAGATTTAGACAATTAATCGTAAATTTTAAATAATTTCATCCTAAATAAAGCCAGTGCAACTACTTTAATTAATATTCTTACACTATTAAAGATAAAAAATTAAAAAGCCGATGATTTCCTGTGATTTGGATAAACAAAACAAATCCCGGAAATGAGTCCGGAATTGTTCGTTTTAGTATTGTCTCAGTACATCCGGTTTGAATTTTGACTTCAGAATCGAAAGAAACGTAAGCAATAACTGAGAATATTATCGTTTTGAGTCATTAAAATCATTTTATTTTTAAACTGCTGCCTTCCCTTAATTGCCCTGGATCGATTTTTGGAAAATGGTAGGACAAATCATGAAGTAAATGCGATGCAACTGTGAAACAAGTTTGTTGATGCTACGAACATGACGATCGAGTATGAGCATACTCATAATGAGTCTCATGCAGTAATGTGATTTTGGCAATCATCTTTTGAAAAGGGGTATCAACTTTTAAGTTGTATGAAAATGACCGAAATTAGGTGAAAAAATTTCCGGATCCTTGGTCATGATGTATGTACAACTTCCTAGGTCAAAGGTCTGTCTGTCTGTTGGTCTGTCCATCGCTAACAAATTTGATCAACTTATTTACCCCACGTTATTGACAGTGGGGCCCACAGAGATGGCTCCCATCTCAATGGTATCTAGTTATTTTTTAAAAATACACTTAATATTTGCATTTGTCATAAATGAACTTCATTAAAGTTGCAACATCACAACATAAGTAATATACAGTGTAAATGTAGTTGTGATATAATGTCAATAGGTAGGTATCAAATTATTGATTCAGTCAATTTTGATGAAATATATTAATGTTTTAGTATTTTCCCGTTTTTAAGACTTGAATGATAATAATAGAAAAAATGAGTAAAGAAACATACATTATGTTTTATAAAGATTTATAAACAGGCTTGTAATATTTTTTCAGTCTAACCATTATCGCCCAGTTGGCAGTGATAGATGTTTGCCGTGTGACTGTTACATGAAGGGTGCCATTAATGACACGTGCCATCCTGTGACAGGCCAATGTCCTTGTATGGAGTCGGTGGTTGGTCAACGGTGTAATCAGTGTGAAAGTCCTTACGCTGGTATCACTTTACAAGAAAAAGAAAAAGGCTGTAAAGGTAATAATATTACAATTTAACAAATAATTCAATTAATTTGTTGCGAAAATGTAAAACTTGGATCTTTATTACTTATTAAACTACATCAAGTAAATTAGAAGATATCAAAATTGATTAGCAGTGATGTGGACTAGAAAGGGTAAAACACAAAATAAAGTATCCCTGAAAAGAAGCTTGTTTACAGTAATTTAGTTCTACCTAAAGAAATGTATTAGTTTTATCTTGAACACTTTCATCCAAGAATTCATAAGGGAATTATCCCCTAGAAAAAAGAAATTGTACTTATAATAGGCTGATGATAAGTTGACAATATTTTGTAATGTTTAATTTATCTTTCAGTGATGTTTGATGTCTGTCCCAGAAACTATATAGGAAATGTATGGTGGGACGGTACACAGTATGGTTATGTTAGAATCAGAGACTGTCCACATGGAGGCAAAGGTTAGTAAGATTAATAATATTGTGTGGATCTTAGAAGGATTGACACATTAGGTTGGTTCATAATGTATTGTATATAGGTTTTTAGTATCTATACTATTAAACGAGAAGACCTCATTTTGTGTGTCGCTTCTCTTCCTCCCACAATAAAGTAATCATCCCGCCTCTGTGTCCTATAGATACCATGCATAGTCGCATTTGTCATCCATTCTTATGACTATTCAGTTAGGGTTATTTTGGGAGAAAAACGAAAATAAAGGTGTCCGGATATTATTCCATTATCAGACCGACTTTTAAGTCAGACACGACTACCGGTTTTAACATTGAAATCCAATCGTATGATAGATTACAAAAATGAAAAATAAATAAGCCAATCAGAGCGTTGTCCATATCATGGTTTTTCCTCAGTTTTAACTTGCACATAATTTTCATAAGTACTCGGACGGGGACAGGACAATTATTTTCCTGTTTATCTGCATGTATACTATGATTAATATACTACTATAATATATAGAGACTCTTTATATAATATAGCAGTGATCGCCATGGAGAAGAAACTTAGAATCAATATATTTAAAATTAGATCACTTTAATATTTATAATATAGATACGTATGTTCATAGTATACAGAAGCGCGTAAAAAATGGAATATAACAGAAAAATAATAATAACGGACTTTTATAGAGAGGGCTTCAAAATATTGTCCTGTCTCCATGGACATATATGACTTTTGATATCATTTCTTAAATTCTCCAGACATAAAATCTTTTACAAAATTTCATCCTATAATAGTTAACATACTTTCAACCAAGCTTAAAATGCCCGCGATTTCGCTTTTAAGTAAAACAGGACTTCCGGTTTTAAACTTAATATAAATTTCATAAGAGTACTCAGGGACAGGACAATAATTATCACGTTGATAGAGATAATATAGCAGTGATTGCCTAGGAGAAGAAACTTGAAATTAATAGTTAATAGCAAATACACTGTATTTATAGTATATGTATGTTCATAGTATACAGAAATCCGAAAATAATGGAATTTAACAGAGAAAAAAAATAATAACAGACTTTGGAAACAAGTGAGTGGGGTTAAACTGTTTCCAAGTACCTATGAATTTTGATACCTTTTTCTGAAATTCTCAAGACATGAAATCTTTTACTGAAATTCTCCAGAAACAAAATCTTTTACAAAAATTCTCCCTACAACAGTTTACATACTTTTAACCAAGCTTTAAATGCCCACGATTTCGCGGGTGTGTTCTACTGAATTTTGGTAGATTGATGGATTCATTATATGAGGATGAAGGTTTAATATAGTATAGATTTTAAAGAACAAAGTAGAATAAAGCACAAAATAATTCTGCAACTATTCAAATATTGAAAAAACTTTCTGCATATAATTATATTGTGTGATATCAGCCTACCATTTATTTAGTTAACCTGAAATGAAAATATTAAACAATTTACTGTGGATAAATTATTATTTGTTGGATACCAATTTTCGTGGGAACAGATGAACCCCAAATTCAAATGTCCAACGAAAAACAAATTTTCTTTCTGGTTGTATGCAGACTTTGGCAAAACCATGAAATCAACTATACATGAAAATGTTAGTTTTCAGTAATCCTTAATTTTTATTATCTAAGAAAATAAAGGAATCCACAGTAGTTATTTTGCCAACCATAAGAAAATGATAAGCAGAACTACTAGACTGATCACCAAGATAAAATACCTTTTAGTATAAATGTTTTTTGTTAGGTGATGCTAAAAGAAACTGCAGCCATGAGACAAGACTTTGGGGTGAACCAGACTTTACTAACTGTACCAGTTCAGGTTTAACAAAGTTATTGGAACAGGTTTGTTTTAAGATATTGATTGTTTAAATTTTCATCTGGTTTAACTAACCAAGAAGAACATATTCTTGAATATTCTTCTTCATTTTGCCAATATATTCTTATATCCGTTATTCAATTACACAATAGAATTATTTTATTTGTTTTGAAATAATATAAGTCAGTATTGGGATAAGGTGGAGTCTACTGGAAGTGTATATTCCTTTGATATGCATACTTCAAGCTATTTACCAAATATAATTAAGTTTTAAAAAACATTGAAAACATGTAATTACTTTACAGCCCATTGTATTGAGTGTGTAGGTAAAGGTGATATCTTTGGTTAGCTTGCTAGCTAGCTGAACCGTGAAGGCATTATTATACCCCCGCTTTGAAAAAAGGGGGGTATACTGGTTTACCTCTGTCTGTCCATCCATCCATCCATCCATCCTTCCGTCAGTCCATCAGTCCGTCCGTCCATCCGTCCTATGAATATATTTCGTCACATTTTTCTCAGGAACTACACTACAAGGATTTCTGAATTTTGGTTTCAGGCTTGATATAAGTCAGCAATACCGTGTGATGCGTTTTCAGATTCATCACTCGCCAACTTCCTGTTTACCGAACACTTGTATGATTTTACACATGATAGCCAAGTTGAAAATTTTCGTCACATTTTTCTCAGGAACTACAATACAAGGATTTTTGAAATTTGGTTTCAGGGTTTATATAAGTCAGCTATACCGTGTGATGCGTTTTCAGATTCATCACTTGACAACTTCCTGTTTACCGAACACTTGTATGATTTTACCCAAGATAGCCAAGTTAAAAATTTTCCCGTGTGATGTGTTTTCAGATTCATCACTTGACAACGTCCTGTTTACTGAACACTTGTATAATTTTACCCAAGATAGCCAAGTTAAAAATTTTCGTCACAATTTTCTCAGGAACTACAATACAAGGATTTCTGAAATTTGGTTTCAAGGTTTATATAAGTCAGCTATACCGTGTGATGCGTTTTCAGAGTCATCAGTCGATAACTTCCTGTTTACTGAACACTTGCAGAATTTTACACTATTAATATTATCCACTTGCGGCGGGGGTATCATCAGTGAGCAGTAGCCCGCAGTTTCACTTGTTAGGTTAGGTATACTACCCTCCTTTAAGAGTAGACTAGTCCAACATATAACCAATCTATCTGTTTGTAGGACTAGACTACTTGGGTAGCATACCTTACATAATTATGACTTCACGGTTCAGCTAGCAAGCAAGCAAACCAAAGATATTACCTTTACCTACACACTCAATCCAATGGGCTGTTAATAAATGAAGTTTCATAGTATATTTGTTGGTTTAATGAACTATAGATACTGTTACCCTTGCTTTACAAATCATCAATATACAAAACATATAACAACTGTTTACAATTATTGCATGTTTAACTAAACCATTCATACATTTTATCATTTGTTATAGATTAGACTAATAGAAGAAGGAAAGTTGAAACTGAATCCATTTGTAGCCAAGACCACCATGAAAACATTAGCTGAGTCATTACAAGCTGCACAAATATTGTTTGGTCAGGATCTAGATATAAGTTACAGGATTATAATGACTTTACTGGACTATGAACTAAAGCAGACAGGCATGAACCTTACATCAGAACAAGATGGCAAATATGTTCAGGTATAAAATTAGGATATAGAAATGTGTATAGATTATCAAGTTTTCTAAACTGCAAGACACAATGTGATCCTTTTTGGCGAGTGAGGGTAGTGAACAAGCTAAATAGGATCACATTGTGTCAAGTCGCTGATATTTAATGATACGAAGAAAACCTGATAATCTGTGTATTGTTCTATAACTGGTCTTTTCCCCTCCCTAAGGCAGTTTATGCTTGACAAAACAAGCTTGATAACATCTCCTTACATATTGTGATGTTGCTGATAACTTACAAAACTAAGGTTATAATATATATTATAGCCATGCTAAAATGTGGAGCAGGACGATATCAAAAATTTCACAAGTTGTTTTTGAGAACCATGCCTACTCAATGTATCTTTTATTGTTAGCCATATTCATTACTTCGGGAATAATTTATATTAGATCCCATGGATGTAACATGTAAACAAGACTCACAACTCTAGGATCTTTCATGTATTTGATACTGTGTCATCCATTCTTACTTTTAAAGTTCCCTTCACGACAGAAATTTCATGCTCTTCTGAAGACAATACTTCAATTATTTTTGTAGATTATTTAATTTACCTTTTATATAAAATCAAAAAAGAAAAAGAAAAAGAATAAAAACAACATTAGTTAAAAAGAATTTAAAATCAAATTCTGCTTTTTGAATCCTAAACCTGATTCTTTTATTTTTAGAATTTACTTGATGCTTTGAGTGTTATTTTGGATCCCCAATACAGTGAGGATTGGAAAAGACTGCAAACATCAGATGTCCTCTTACAAAAATTAGAAACTTACACTGAAAAGTTACTGACTACTTTAGATGAGTTACATAAAATACCATATAGTGTTGTATCTGCTCGTGTTGGTGAGTTGTTAATGCTGGTAAACCAATAGATAAGTTAGGATTGTTCTTACTCTAGACTCTAAGTTACTTTAATGCTGGTAAACCAATAGATAAGTTAGGATTGTTTTTACTCTAGACTCTAGGTTAACTTTAAGGCCAAAAAAAAATATATGTCTGTTTCCTGCTGCCAAGGCAAAAAAATCAGGGTCGGTAGGTCGGGATTTTTTTCTTTTTTTCTTTTTTTTTTTTATTATTTTTGCACCCTGTCAGATTTGCAGATGGTTAAATGTCATGTTTGGTTAGGTTTCTGTACCCTATTATCATTTAATCTCTTTAAAAAAGCTTTAATTGAATAATCCTCCCACCCCTGTGAGATGATAATGAATAATTCATGAATATGCATGAACATTTCATGAACTGTTCATGAACAGATTTCATGAACAGTTCATCATATCTTCATGAACATTTGATGAGCAATTCATGAACTGAAAATCGACAGTAATGTTCATGAACTTTAATGTTCATGAACAATTCATGAACAAGAAAGGTTCATGAGCATTTAAATGTTCATGAACAACAATGATCATGAACCCTTTCTTGTTCATGAATTGTTCATGAACTTTGTTCATAAATTGTTCATGAACATTGAAGTTCATGAACACTTAAATGTTCATGAACTTTCTTGTTCATGAATTGTTCCAGTAGATTCCACTGGAATTATCACTGGTAAATCCACAAACTGATTAACTAATATAAAAATTATGTGTGATATATAAACTTCTCTTCCTTTCTGTAATTCAAAACTTGCTGTCTCTGTATTTCCAACAATAATTGCTGAATAAAGGTATTAAAATGGAGTCTGCATAAAATCTGTTTCATATCATTGCTGGCAGCTCATATTTAATCCCCTAAAAGTACAAAAATATCCACAAAGAATCAATTGTTCAAGAGGTAATGATTGTATGAAGCAATACATTCAATAGAAACAGCATTATGCATCTTAAATTGCATTGGAAGTTTAAGTTAAACTCAAATTTAGTACCCCCCCCCCCCCCCCCTCTTTAACCCTTGAAGATGAAACTGGCGACTTAAATTATTATTAACGTTTCACCAAGTTAATTTAGGATGAATATTATTCACACAATTTAATTTCTACATATCAGATTATCATATATACCCATGTACCATTTACATGTCAGATTACGATATGTCTGTTATGAATGTGACAACAATATATCAATTTATCATTCTTCATTAATTTATTGTCTGCCTAAACTTTCTGATGTTTTGCTCAGATTAAAATCCTAAATGTTTTATATTGCCTCAACAAATTGTATTTCATAATCATTATATGTTAAATCAAATACTTATCTGAAAACATCTGCGTTTGGATTCTCC
>JAHUZM010001004.1:0-12177 GCA_019925275.1 Mytilus edulis
TTTTGGAGAGTTTTGTCATTGGCAATCATACCACATTTTCTTTTTTGATATTTCCCACTGAAGGTTTTTTATTGGCATTCACTTTTTAACATGTTGAAAGTTTAGCCGAAAATAATCAGCTATTGATATTATGGAAAACTTTGTACTGTAAAACAGCTTCGCCAGAATGATAAACAAGATAAAGCTCACTTGAATCGTTTACTTAAATATTTATATTTTTGTCCCACCAACAATCCAACATGGCAGCGTTTATTATAAATAGCCGATTGGGATAAAATTAAAATGTGAAATTCTCAAAGCTGTTAATGACTGATTTTAATTTACAAACGTAGAAGATAAGCACCTTCTATTTTTGACCGATTTGATATCTTCTTTCTGGTTTACTATGTACAGAACTAACAAGTCTTTATTGTCATTTTATGCCGTAAAGAATGTATGGTTTGTTTCAACTTCAACCTAAACAGTTTCCTTAAACATTCTTGGAACATTGCACAGATTGATAATGTGCAGTGCTAAGTAAGGTCAGCTTGATTTATTGCTTTCTCAGGTTTCCTCAAGTGTGTAACTTTTTGTCATTGAATGTCATAGAAGGTCACTAGTTTGAAACATGTGTACCTAATAGTTTCCTTCCATCATAATTTAGAAATTGAATCCCTTTTTTTGTTGAGAACAAAGAGGGGTAAACCTTACACATGTACAAAATGGCCCTAAAGGGTTATCTGGCTTCAGTGCTAAAGCTATAGACATTATTTTTTATCCAAAAGAAAAGCAAAATATTTTCTGTTTGTGGTCATTTTTTACAGATAAGTAAAGATGATGATGGTAGTGGTCAGAAGGAAATACAGTTAGAGGGGTCACCTGATGCTATAGCAAAGGCCAAAGAAATGATCAATGAGTTGACACAAGATGACGGTGGTGGTTTTGGACGGAGAGAAGATTCAAATAGAGGCTTTGGAGAAAGAGAAGATTCAAATAGAGGTTTTGGTAGTGGGGGTGTTTCAAACGGAGGAGGTTTTGGTAGTGGGGGTGATTCAAACAGAGGAGGTTTTGGTAGCAGTAATGATAGTGGACAGAGGTCATTTGGCCGAAATGAAGATCAAAATGGACAGAGTGATCCTTCAACTATACGTATAGATTCATCTATGATTGGAAGAGTTATTGGTAAATAGAATTGAAAATCAATACAATCTTTATTCTGATAGTTTCATTTGTAACAATAAATAAGATATTTGGTAAAAATAGACAACACCAGGATTTTTTAATTTGTTGGTTTATGGATCTGCCACCCTTAATATCTGATTTGCAAAATACAAATAGAGTATACATTTCATGCATTTTTCCCCCCGCCCACCCGTAGAAATACATTATCTCTTAAATATAAATAAAAAGATTCTTTTTTTATGAAATTAAATGCATTAATTATAAACAGAATTGACAACACATATTGTGTTGAGAAAAAAAAAATCAAAAAAATCTGTGTTTACATATTTAAAAATAGATAAATCAATCATAACTAACCTTGAAATGTCTGTGCCTTTGCAGAGTGAAAGCTGTGTTTAAATCCCATTACAATAAGTTTGTTTCCCAGAGTGAAAGCTGTATTTAAATCCCATTACAATAAGTTTTTTTCCCATAGTGAAAGCTGTGTTTAAATCCCATTACAATAAGTTTGTTTCCCAGAGTGAAAGCTGTATTTAAATCCCATTACAATAAGTTTGTTTCCCAAAGTGAAAGCTGTATTTAAATCCCATTACAATAAGTTTGTTTCCCAGAGTGAAAGCTGTGTTTAAATCCCATTACAATAAGTTTGTTTCCCAGAGTGAAAGCTGTATTTAAATCCCATTACAATAAGTTTGTTTCCCAAAGTGAAAGCTGTATTTAAATCCCATTACAATAAGTTTGTTTCCCAGAGTGAAAGCTGTGTTTAAATCCCATTACAATAAGTTTGTTTCCCAGAGTGAAAGCTGTGTTTAAATCCCATTACAATAAGTTTGTTTCCCAGTGTGAAAGCTGTGTTTAAATCCCATTACAATAAGTTTGTTTCCCTTTTTTTCATAATTCCCTAAGATATGTCATCTCAATCATAGATGTAATGAACCTGTCCATATGGGGAGAGATCCGTATGCGCCAAAAATTTGTCCTTTTGCGCCACAACTTTTTTTCTTCAATGCTACGTTTGCGCCACCTGTTTTAAAATTACATGGTATCATTTGTGTCAAAAATAAAACATACGATTTTTGCTCCACAATTAGAAGAAAAACGACTTCCCTCCTTCTTTTTTCGTCAAATGTTTCCTTTTCTAAAATATCATTTCTTCTTACTGCTGCTTGGGTACTTCCCAATTAAATGTATGTATTAGGTTGTAACTTCACTTTATTGTAAAAACAAACAACATAGAAGAATGAAATGCATAAAAACTGTTAGTTTAAACAATATTTATTCAGATAAATCAACATTAAATAATACTATACAAAGTAATAATATTAAGGATTCAGAAACAAGCAATTTGCTTTTACAAATCTGTCTCCTTTTACAAAAATAATACACTTATTGGACAATACATAAATATAAATACTGGCATGCTCTGTAATAGATATAAGTAAGTAAGTAAGTAAGTAATTTTTATTGGTTTAAAATCCAAAATTACAGGATTGATACCAAGACAATACAAATTTGTTATACACAAACATACAAACATATATATATATCATACCAAATTTATAAACATTATATGAGGAGGTGGTACCACAAAGTTATTTAGTGCTTAATAGAGCATTTCTAGAAATGTACATGTCGCTTATAAATTTAACAATAATTCTAATTATATCAGTCTCAACACACGTATACAAAAATTTAAATCTTGCTTCATTAGTCATATTGAAAAAAGAGGGAACTATTTCGCTAATTCTGGAAAACAGTTGGTCTCTAATTATATTTAATTTTGTACATTTTAAAGTGAAATGAAATTCATCTTCTACTTCTAAGAGACACAAAGGACAAATTCTTTCTTCTACAGGGGTTTTAGTGTGACGCCCTTGTTCAATTCTAAGAACACTGTTACTAATACGAATTTTAGCAAAATGCCCTATTACTTTTCTGTCTATATTTAACAATAAATAGGTTTCCAATTTATAATTTTCTTTAAGCTGTCTATATGTTCTCAGCTTATATGAATATATACCAGATATATGAATATGAAAAAGGTGAAAGAAGAAGAAAAAAAAATAATGAGAAAAAATAAATAAAAACAGTTCACATTAATTCCTGTGGAATTCTTCTGCTCCATTACTGGTACGTCTTATGGTAGATAGAGTTTCAGTCCATAAGGATGGTAGGAGCAACTTACTTACTTACTTATCCTTTTCATCCCAAGTGGCACATAAGGCCACAACAAACTGCCTCCACTTCTCTCTGTCCTAAGCCATGTACTGGGCTTGGCCCCAAGTGTAGCCCATTGCTTCTAATTCTGCTGTTACAGTTCTTCGCCAGGTGATTCTAGGTTTCCCTGGTTTCCTTTTTCCTGGTGGTGTCCAATATAAAGCTGTTTTAGGTGTGCGGTGCATCTCAGTACATGGCCTAACCATCTAAATCTTTGTTGTTAGATTTCTGCTGTTATGTTCTTAGCATTACATTTCTTCAAAAGGCTCTTGTTGCTGTTCTTATTTGGCCAGAATATTTTGTTGATTTTTCTTAAGCAGCTAGTATGGAAAGCATCTACTTTTTGAAGGTCACTCACTAAAACACGCCAAGTTTCTGAACCATATAGTAGGACAGATTTTACATTGCTGTAGTAAATTCACAGTTTGGTCCTAAAACTGTACTGGTTGGACTTCCAGATTGTATTAAGTCTTGCAAATGTTGCATGTGCCATAGATAGTCTTGCCTTTCTCTCCTTCCCTGTCCCATTATCTTTACTTATGATGCTTCCAAGGTAGGTGAAATCTTCAACACTGTCCACTGGCAGATCATTGATTGTTATTGGTGTTGTATTTCTAGTGTTTATTGACATTACCTTGGTCTTCTTGGTATTGACATTCAGACCAGTTTGCTTTGCATAGTTGTTAAGTATGTTGGTCTTCTCTTGGAGGTGTTCACTTGTTGTTGATAATATGGCAATGTCATCAGCAAAATCAAGGTCTTCTAGCTGGTTAAACATGGTCCACTAGATACCCCTTATCTTGTCTGATGTTTTATTTCTTTGTATCCAGTCAATGGCCAATAAAAATAGGATTGGTGACATAATACATCCTTGTCTTAAGCCAGATTTTACTTCAAATGGGGCAATATGCGCAATTGTTTCACCATAGGCCGTAATGGTAACGTTTTCTTCTGTTGCTCAGCCCATATCGTAAACTTGTATATGTATGATGGCTTGTTTCGAAGCTGAGACATTTTTACATATGTGGTTAAATTTTCGGGGTACGAAGTGTGATTCATTTTTCCGTAATTTAGCAAACCCCGAGTATCCTTTTGCGATGTCGCTCCTCATGGTAAAAAGTCCCAATTTTAACACAATAAGTTCTTTGAAATTTTAATACTTTGAACACATTTCATAGCTCCATGGTTTTTACACATTTATTCTGTGTTTCCTTATTTTCTAAATTAACACTAATGGTTCAGCTCAGTCATTTGTTTATCATAGAAATGTGTCAAATATCACTACACAGAGATTTTTTGTTTACACGTGACTTTTGTGTTCCTCATTTCAAGGCGCATTAGGGGTATTGTCCCAAATGAGTCTGAGATAGAGCTATCAGTGATGACACTGCATTCAAAGCTGTTGTAGAAGGCTTTTATTAGCATCAATATCTTAGGTTGAATTCCATATGATTTAACAATTTTCCAAAGAGTTTCTCTATGAATACAGTGTACTGTCAAAGGCCTTTTTAAAGTCAATGAAATTAATGAAAGAAGGTGTGTTTCATTCAATGCATTGCTCGATGATGTTCCTCAGAATGAAAATTTGGTCAATGCATCCTCTGCCTCTTCTAAAACCTGCTTGTTCTTCTCTGAGTTTTTTATCCACAATTTTATCAATTTCATTTTAGAAGAATTTTGCAAAAAACCTTACTAGGGAAGTAATGTAATCCCTCTCCAGTTGTCACAGTTGGGTAGATTGCCTTTCTTTGGTAATTTCACAATCAGGCCTTTGCTCCAGTCTGATGGAATATCCCCTTCTTCCCAGATGACAAGGAAAAGATTGTGGAGTACTTTGGATGATGTATCTAAGTCTGCCTTTAACATCTCTGCGTGAATGGAATCAATGCCTGGTGCCTTCCCTGTCTTCAATGATTTAATAGCGTTTCTTACTTCATCTATAATTGGTGGTTCTGAGTTGATGTTTAAATCATCTTCTGATTGTTCAGGGGTAGCTATGAAATCAGACTCAGGGCAGTTTACCGGGTAATACCTCTTTGAAATACTGAATCCACCTTTCCACTTGTTCCCTTTCTGTTTTCAATGCTTTGCCATTTTTGTCGTTTACATTTGCTGTCTGTGCATTTGATGTTCCACAGAGTTGTTTGGTGATTTTGTAAACTGTACTTAACTCTCCAAGAATGGCTGCCTTTTCTGCTTCTTTTGCTATGTCCTCCAGATATTGTCTTTTATCTTTTCTAGCACTTCTTTTAACCTCTATGTCATTTGCTCTGTATATTACTTGCAGTTGATCTTGTAACCTTTTGGATTTTGCATTTACTGATTTCTGTTTTATAGTCTTTCTTTCTTCAATTTTTTTGCCATGTTTCCGATGTTAACCAATCTTTGTTCTTTTTTGTCTTATGACCAACTGTCTTTTCTGCCGTCTTTACATAAATATCTTTGATGTTATCTCATTTCTCTTGTACACTCTCTTCTCCCATCATCAGAGTTATCTAGCACACTAAACCGATTTTTCAATTCTAAGCAAAAAGCTTTCTTGACATTTGGTGACTTCAACCTTGCTGTGTCTAGTCTCTTTCTGTTCTGGTTTTCAATAGGTGCCTTTCTTAGTTTTAGTTTGATGGTAGCTTTCAGTAGATAGTGATCTCTGTTTACATCTGCACCCCTGAGTACTCGTACATCTCTTAATGATCTATGCCACTTGTTCACCAAAAGGGAACAAAACACTGGATAATTCACATATATGGCTAAAACATAATCAGCAAAACCTTCTATTTTCTACTCTTTTGGCATATCTTGTATTAAATATTCAGCAAAGCAATAAGTTTTCTTCTCTCTCTGTACATGGACTGTCTAATGCATGTCGGGTCATTTCTCTCCAGATGCTCATCTTCATTGTGAAATATCCCCCAACATATGATACTTTTTAGGCAAAAAATAAGAATACAAATTAATAATTAATATTTATGATAGATATGTGTATAGGTAAATTGGCGCAAATGACACCCCTGAAAAACAGTAATTGGTGCAAAAGGACTGCTGCCTCCCTATGTGAAAGACATCAAGTTCCCTTTCCTCAATTGAATTTTTTTTTTTGCATACTTGATTCGCATAGGTTTTTTTTTAATAAAATGCTGAACATATGCTTTAAAGTATTAAGGCATTGCGAAAAACAACTATTTCATCTAATAAATTTAAGTCGGATATTCCTACGATATTCCTTTTCATATTGGATACAAATTTTATTAAGTCAACTGCAGACACTTTGTAGTCCAAGTGTTTCAACTGAGGTACTACACAGCCGTCAAAAGGCGCCATTATGGAGTAAGGGGAGTGGCTTCAAAAGGCGTCATTATGGAGGAAAGGGTTAAAGGTGCTAATGTGGCATAAAGCAAGCAACAATCAATCAATCAATCGATCATCAAGTAAAAGATATTAAAAACTATTTGAAATTTTTCTTGTTTCATAGACATGATAGATATTAAAAATATTAAGTTCATCCATTTGGATTTTTTTAGGCTTATTTTGGTACGTTATTTTTCATGCTTGAGGATCATTAGTAGACCATGTTTCTTGAAATTTGAAAAAATGCAACATAGATCTGTTTTTTCTTGTTCGTGAAATGTTGATTTGATTTCATCTTTGTCTATTGACATATCCCCCTTTTCAGAAAATTTATGACATTGGCATGCATTTATTATGTTTAAAACAGCTAAGGACTGTTCCAAAAATAAATGTATGGGCCCAAGGGGGGAACCTCATTGTTAGTCAGGTGAAACATATTTTTTTTTTTTCTTTTTTACATATTTATGTCTAGAACGATATATTTTTTTCTTATTTCTCTTTAGACTTAACAACCCTACATTATCATGTTTATCATGTGAAAATCAGTAACAACAAATAAAAAAAAAATCCTGGTCTAAAAACTCATTTGTATATTATGTGTATTACCTTGTTTTGGAATGTAGTAATTCTTGATATCCTTAAATAAACTTCATTTCCTTAAAGTTCTTTTTTTCTTTTACAGGAAAAGGTGGCTCAAAGATCAGAGAATTACAGGATGAAACTGGTGCTAAAATCAATGTAAGTTTACATGTAAATACTGAAATCATCATTGACCAGCTATGACTACACTTAATTTTAAATTTTGAAAGTTAGCAGAAAATAATCAGCTTTTACAGCTTTTACATTAATGCTAGCAAGACAAATCTTTGTTTGGCTTGCTTGCTTTGTTTGTATCAGTGATTGCTCAAGCATGGTAATTAAGATAGGCGGGGCTTCAGCTTGTATACATCATACTTAGATTTTATTGGACGTTATGTCTGAGGTTAAGGACACTTAATTTTAAAACATCACATGACAAATACACTTTTTTCTTGTATGAGGCTGAGAAACTGGCCTTCAACATTAATTGACTTAATATTGTTTTTATAACATATCAATCTATTAGTTCAGTCAGTTATTTCCATGTCTGTCCTTCGATTATGCAACTCCAGAAAATATTCTAAAAAATGGGAAACAATTGTATTGAAAAGAGAAAATCGAGTGCACCTTTTTTAGCTCACCTGACCTGAAAGGTCAAGTGAGCTTTTCTCATCACTTGGCGTCCGTCGTCCGTCGTCCTGCGTCCGTCGTCCGTAAACTTTTACAAAAATCTTCTCCTCTGAAACTACTGGGCCGAATTCTACCAAACTTGGCCACAATCATCCTTGGGGTATCTAGTTTAAAAAATGTGTGGCGTGACCTGGCCAACCAACCAAGATGGCCGCCATGGCTATAAATAGAACACAGGGGTAAAATGATATTTTGGCTTATATCTTTGTAACCAAAGCATTTAGAGCAAATCTGACATGGGGGTAAAATTGTTGATCAGGTCAAGATCTATCTGCCCTGAAATTTTCAGACGAATCGGACAACCTGTTGTTGGGTTGCTGCCCCTGAAATGATTATTTTAAGAAAATTTTGCAGTTTTTGGTAATTATCTTGAATACTGTTATAGATAGATATAAACTGTAAACAGCAATAATGTTCAGCAAAGTATGACCTACAAATAAGTCAACATGACCAAAATTGTCAGTCAACCCCTTAAAGAGTTATTGCCCTTTATAGTCAATTTTTAACAACTTTTCGTCATGTTTTGCAACTTTTCTAAAAATCTTCTTCTCTAAAACTACTTTGCCAAATTTAACCAAACTTGGCAACAATTATCATTGTGGTTTATAGTTTAAAAAATGTGTCCGACGACCCAGCCTACCAAACAAAATGGCCGACATGGCTTAAATTAGAACATAGTGGTAAAAAGCAGTTTTTGCTTTATATCTTTGAAACTAAGACATTTAGGGCAAATCTTTCAAGATTTAAATGTCCATCAGAATAAGATATATCCCCTCACAAATTTTCAGATGAATCTGACAACCTGTTGTTGGGTTGCTGCCCTAAAATGGGTAATTTTAAGGAAATTTTGCAGTTTTTGGTTATTATCTTGAATACTATTATAGATAGAGATAAACTATAAACTGCAATAATGTTCAGCAAAGTAAGATCTACAAATAAGTCAGCATGATCAAAATTGTAAGAGGACCCCTTAAGGAGCTATTGCCCTTTATAGTCAATATTGAACAACTTTTTGTCATTTTTGTAACTTATATAAAAATCTTTTCTAAAACTACTTGGCCAAATTTAACCAAACTTGGCCACAATCATAATACTAGGATATCTATTTAAAAAAAGCGTCTAATGACCCTGCCTACCAACAAAGATGGACGGCATCAGTAAACACAGTAACAGGTGAGCGACACAGGCTCTTGAGAGCCTCTAGTTTATGTTAGGGTGTGTTTGAGATGAATATTTTGTCTTGAAAATGTACAAAACAAGAGTATTTGATACATCATCTCGCTTCAGACTCTATCATTTTATATAGCAAAGCTACAGGTTGACTTTATAACATAAAAAAAAATCACAGTACTAAAAGATGAAATATAGGGGTCAAGTGAAATACATGTTCCTATCCAATGGATCACAAAATCAGAGTAGGTGTGTTCAAATAGCTATTTTACTAAAAGTGCTTGACGACAGTCTTTAAGTTGGATGTCTGGAAAAAAAATGTCTTCCGTTTCTACGATTGTGAAAATGAACAGATAATTTCGACGAAGTAGAATCCTGTCTGTATTGTATATTTACAGGTATTAAAGGAAACATGTGAGAATATGTGTCATGTGATGTTTTAAAATTTAGTGTCCTTAACCTCCAACATAAGGTCCAATAAAATTTAAGTATGATGTATACAAGCTGAAGCCCCGCCTATCTTAATTACCATGCTTGAGCAAACATTGATACAAACAAAGCAAGCAAGCCAAACAAATATTTGTCTTGCTAGCATTAATGTAAAAGCTGTAAACATTTTAGAAAACTTTGAAGTACAGCTTGGTCATAATGCTAAACCTTACCTGAAATATGCATTTAAATCTTCTCAACAAACCAACATGGCAGCCTTTGATATAAAAAGAAGTTTGGGGATAAAATTCTCTAACTTTAATTTGCCTCAGCCAAATGTTATAAAACTTATACACAATACTTATTATCAAAAAATACAGATCAAATTTAAATCTTGAGGGTGTCATTTTAACCTTTCTAGAGTTCACCCTCACAAATGGAACAATTGCAAATTTTATCTACTTCCGTTCTATAACTTTAGTTTGCCTCAACTAAATGTTAAGAAACTTATACAGTGCTTATCATCACAAAGTACAGATCAAAATTTGAATTTTGGTGGTGTCAATTTAATGAAATTCTTATAATTTGCAAATAAAAATAGCTGTATATTATCTGTTAACTCCTCTACTAGAGGATTTTTTGGACACTAGGCTCCCTTCTACTTTTATTGGAAAGTAAAAATTACAGTATTTATGTATCGAGAGAGAAAAGTAAAATATTTTTGATCTGTGGCCATTCTTTATAGATAAGTAAAGATGATGATGGTAGTGGTCAGAAGGAAATACAGTTAGAGGGGTCACCTGATGCTATAGCAAAGGCCAAAGAAATGATTAATGAGCTGACACAAGATGACAGAGGTCCACCAAGGTCATTTGGTGGAGGTGGTGGTGGTTTTGGAGGTGGCGGTGGTGGCAGGGGAGGAGGTAAGCATTATATTATTGATCAATGAAATGTTGATTGTGGCAAATGTTTCTGGTTTATTTTGGACAAGATGGTTTCCGAAGCATTTTGGATACTAGCATGTAGTTGGCAATATTTAATTATCTAACATGTTAAAACCTCTAGATGCGAACCTGATGCATGTTTTTAATCTAGTACTGTGGATTCATTTATTTTCGTGGGTATCAATTTTCGTGGATTGCTTAAAATTTGCCTTTTTTTTTGACATTTGTTTTTTCAAGGTTTTGTCAATCTCTGTATGCAAAGCCTATTGGAAATATGTTATTCGTTGAACATTTGAATCATGGTTCACATGTACCTACGAAATCCATGAAAATTGGTATCCAACGAATAATAATGAATCCACAGTCAAGTTTGTGTGCTTTGTTCTTCATTGTAGGACGGACACAATATTTTAAATAAATAAGTGTGGTAAAAAACAACACTTTATTAAATGTAGTCAAATCCATCACATTTAGTTTACCTTCATCATACATGTAATCAGATAAGATGTAATTATCAAAACTAGCCTGACACATGCAGGTGATACTGGCAAATAATGATTATGTGAATTGTACACTTTTCATGACCTTAAAGGGAAACTTCGCAAAAAAATCAAAAATTGATATTATGTCCATTCTGTATAAAAATGCTCAAATTTATAGATATTAAAGTTTTATTCCGCTAAATAAGAGATCACCATCGATTTTAAATTTTGAGTATCAGTTCTCTGCTCTCCGCCATCTTGTCACCTTCTCCGATGAAAAATCCCGATATGTCTATAAACCACAAAGTAACAAAACTACAGTAAACGATGTAGTCGTAATTGCGTGTCGATATCTTGTCAATCGTACGGTTGTTTTATCTGACTGACTAACTTGATACGGAAAATAGTCTTATATTTTTAAATAACCATATAGTCTGTTATTTTTAAACTGATAATATTGTAATTAGTTAAAAAGTCAAAGTTCAAATCATAAATAAGTGTTCCGTGGAAATTGTTTTCGAAAATCTAATTCGTTCATAATTCTTTCAAGTAATAAACTTTATTTAAATAAATTCGGATCTTCCCTCATCTGATCACCAGCATGGCTAAAGGTATTACTCCCAAAGGTATTGGAAGGGGTGTAAGGTGACACGTCCAGGTATTCAATCGATTTCCTGTCCGGCTGGCTTGCAAGTTCATGCATCGTTTCACTTCTGTAGGTATTGATCAGTGTACACGACCGTTACTTATAACTTTCCATTTTGAACTATCAGGTGCATGTATAATATACATTTTTGTCTTGCGTGTCCGAAAGTGATATTTATACTAGTCATTACTGAACTCATACGCTTGTTTATAAATAACATTTCTGGTGTAAAGAATATTATCTATAAAAAAAAAATAATACAAAAAAAAAAAAAATGAAGAAATACAAGTAACAAAACTACATAAAACGATGTAGTCTAATAGCGTGTCGATACTTTCAATCGTACGGTAGTTTTATCTGACTGACAACTTGATACGTGAAAATAGTCTTATATTTTTAAATAACCATATAGTCCTGGTTATTTTTAAACTGATGAATATTGTAATTATTTAAAAGTCAAAGTTCAAATCATAAATAAGTGTTCCGGGAAATTGATTTTTCGAAATCTAAT
>JAHUZM010001005.1:0-12165 GCA_019925275.1 Mytilus edulis
ACTGTTCCTTAACAAAATCCCCTATCTTGAGGAGAGTAATGCTGATTTTATATAGGTTTCATCTAACAACTCCGCACGAAACCAGCTTGTTTGAAATCACGGATAGAAAGATTGTAAGTGTTTTGTTCATAATTGGCGTTCTAGTGGGTGGTGAGTATGCGTTAACGTGATGTCGCATTATTGCATGTAGTTGCATGATTGTCCTGCATTCTTTAGAAACATAATTACCTTTAAAGATAATAAGAAACATTAGATGGAATGATAGGAAGGAAATTACTTTTAAGTCAACCTTATTAAATTTTGATTTTGAAAAATTATGTAAAGACCTAGAAAATATTAATAATTCACTTGATAAGCAAGGTTCTGGTATAAAATTAAATGAAAAAGTTTCTGAATTTTCTTCTTTTTTGATAAGTGCTACAACAAAAAGTAAAAATGATATAAAAAATATGTCAAATAAATCAGATTTTCAGAAAAGGAGAAAAAAGAAAAAATTGTGGTATGATGATGAATGTGAAGTTAAGTACAGACATGTGAAACAATTGGCAAGGAATTTAAGTAATAATCCTTGGGACAAAAATTTGAGACAAAAAGTTGCTTTAAATAAAAAGGAATTTAACAAATTAACCAGAAAAAAACATAGACTTTTTAAAAATAAATTATTAAAAAATATTTTAGAATCTGAAGACAAGAATCCATCACAATTTTGGAAGTCAGTAAATCAATTAAAAGAAAAAGCAAGTAATGACCCCAGTTGTAATATATCCCCAAAGGAATGGTTGAATTATTTTAATAAATTAATGAATATAGATCATATGAATAGTTATGAAAATGAAGATACTCACACATCTTCTTAAAAAAATCAAAACATTGAAATTTTAAATTCTGAGGTTACAACTGAGGAGGTACATAAGGCGGCAAAGAAGCTGAAGTTTGGAAAGGCAAGTGGGCCTGATGGTATATTGAATGAAATGTTAAAAATTACATGTAATATTAATCCTAAGGTGTTTGTCTGTTTTTTCAATGCTATATTAAAATGTGAAACCTACCCTGATTTATGGAGAGAAAAATTTTATAAAACCAATCTTTAAAGGTGGTTGTTTCAATGACCCCTCTAATTATAGAGGAGTTGCATTATCTAGTTGTTTTGGAAATTTTTTTACTAAAATATTGTCAAACAGGTTGGATGATTTTCTTGAGGAAAATAATATTGTTTGTAGTGAACAAATTGGATTTAAAAAACACTGTAGAACTAGTGATCATATTTTAACCTTAAAATGTCTTATTGATAAGGCCTTCAAGCTATCTAAATCATTGTATGTCTGTTTTATTGATTTTAAGAAGGCTTTTGATACAGTTAATAGAGAAGCATTATTGTATAAATTGTCCTGTTATAATTTATCAGGCTGTTTTTTCAATATTTTGAAAAATATGAATGTTGAAGTTAAATACTCAATTAAGTTTACAGAAGGCGAAACAACGTCATTTTCATCAAAAGTGGGAGTAAAAAAAGGCTGTATTTTAAGTCCAACTCTTTTTTCCTTATATGTAAATGACATGGTTAATATATTTGACAACACATGTGACCCTACTGTAAATAAATAATGTAAATTTATCTTGTCTTATGTATGCAGATGATATTGTTTTGATATCAGAATCTGCAAATGGTTTGCAAAATTGTTTAAGTAAGTTATCAAATTATTGTGATACATGGAATTTATCAGTAAATATAGACAAATCAAAGGTTATTATTTTCAATAAATCTGGGAGAGTAATTAAAAAACACAATTTTAAGTACAAAGATTATGTATTAGAAATTACACCAGAATACAAATATCTTGGAGTATTATTTAAACCTTCAGGTAGCTTTACCAAGGCAAATGAATACTTATGTAAAAAAGCAAGGAAAGCATCATTTTGCATTTATAAAACTTTGCATTCAGACAAATTAAATATATTACCAAATCTTAAATTATTTGATTCATGTGTTAAACCTATACTTCTTTATTGTAGTGAAGTTTTATGTTTAGATACTTTGTTGAAAAATAATGTTTCCATGGAGTCTAGATATTTTTTATATCAACCTGTTAAAGTACAAATTAAATTTGCTAAATATGTCTTAGGAGTTAACAAAACTGCTTCAAATTTAGCAGTTTTGGGAGAATTGGGTATGATCCCATGCTCTGTTGATGCTACTAAACTTTGTGTAGGTTACTGGCATCATATAGTCAATTCAAATCCGGATAGCTTAATAAATAAAATTTATTCATCAAATCTTAATAATAAGTCTGACTGGTATAGAATTAAAATGAAATTGTTATTTGAAAAAGTTGGATTTGACCATGTCTGGGAAAATCAAAATTCATTTAGTAAAAATCGTTTGACTGTTTCTATATATAAAAAATTGAAAAATGATTTCATAAAATTTTGGGACCATTCTGTTTCAAAAAATATTATTGATAAAAGAGGAAATAAATTAAGAACTTACAAAGATTTGAAAAAGAAATTTGAGATGGAAGACTTTTTAAAATTAGATATAGACAGAGCTGATATTTCAAACATTGTGAGAATTAGAATAAGTAATAGTATCCTTATGATTGAAAAGGGAAGACACAGAAAGATTGATTTAGAAAACAGAATATGCCCTCTATGTAAATTTGAAGTTGAGGATGAATTACACTTCACCATAAAATGTACCAAACTCAATGAGTTGAGAATTAAATTTTTTCAGAATATTTCAGATATTTTACCATCTTTCAATAATCTTTCAGACATAGAAAAATTTCACCTCATTTTTCGAAGTAACGATTATGATGTCAGTAAATGTTGCATAAAAGGTATTAGTGAGATGTACAAGTTCAGACGTTCACTAACTTAAGCTATTTTACGTTATTTAGTATATAAATTGTATAACTATGATGTAAAACTGTACCTCCTCAGTCAAATAGATAGATAAGAAAGAAAATATATATTACCATTTTATGTACATATAATTGATTGTAATGATTACTGTTTGTTTGTTCTTTGTGTATGTGTTGATGACAATCCAGATTTTGGATTTTTATATCAATAAAATCTTATATCTTATATATCTTATATCTTATAATAAGTGTGCTAAATGTAATAATGCCAAGGTCAGTGCATGGGTAACTAACCTCGTATAACAATGTCTTTTAAATTGCAATTTGATATTTTTCAGATCATGCTCGAAATTTTAATTTTTACTATCAAAATAAGGAGTGTGGTATATAATTGCCAATGACACAACTATCTACCAGAGTTCAAATGAAGTGGATAAGCAATTATAGGTCACCGTACTTCCTTCAGATATCAGAAAAACCCATACCGTATAGTCGGCTATAAAAAGCCCAACGTGAAAAATTCAAAACAGTTCAGATGAGAAAACTAACACCTAATTTATAATAATAGCATGTTTGTGCATCATATGAGTCATGAATAAGTAACAATGCCAATTCGTCAACTAAATTTAATGTTAAAAAAAACTACACACGAATGATGTTTTCCTCGATGTGCACAGGGTAACGAAAATTAGCCGTAAAATATAAGGAAAATGCAAGTTTGTAAACAATGCATAACTGCACTATCCAAATTTTATGCATGTCAAATTGGTGCCATTCAAAGACGAGGAAAAACGTATAGACGGTGTAGGAGATGAATATCCTGTAACCATTAACAAAGCCATAATGCTAAGGGAATTTTGATGAACTTAAACCAACATGGGAACAAACTTGTTATTCAGCTTTACTGCAAGGAGAACTTTTTTTTGCACCTTGCACATCTCCATATGGTATACTTCCTCAAGACAAAGGTTCATTGATTGTTTGATTAAAGTCCTAATGCTTTTAAAAGTGGTTTTCACATACCTCGTTCATTTTCTCCTAGATTCTTGTATTTGTACATTTGTTTATTCAATATCGATTTATCAAAACATTAATGTTAGATAATAAAATTCCTGATCAATATTGTCTTGACATAACTATCCTGCATTTGTATTGGTGTCCATAGGTCATACTCGATTTCCCCTTCAAAAAAATCGGTCCTGCTTTTTTATTTCAAAAAGTATAGAATAAGTTGGTAGAATATTTTATTTTTTGTATATGTTTGGTCATTTCGTGTTTATGTTGGCAAAGCCTAAACATTTAAAAAAAAAATATATTTTTTATTTTGTTTTAAATAAATTTTAATTGAAAAAAGTGCATTGATAGTCCTAAAATCATTACGGTATGGCTATTTATAAAAATATCTGTATATAATTCATAAAAATCACAGAGGCACCAAGATCACATAAGAAGAGATTTGTTCTGTATAGACGTGCAGTTAAAGTAGAAACCGATTGTCCTATGACACAGACCAGTTGCGTTTATTTGTTTCTACACATACATATTGATGTCTGCAACAACGTTCACCTCTACGAAAAGCAAGCAGGTCATACGTATGAAAACATCTAAGAGAATTAAAACCAATACGATTAGAAAGGACAGCAGAATCCAAACCGTCTTAGCCTAGCTTTGATTGATGAAGTTAGATTAGAAATGAGTTCATTGTTGTGAATACACTCTGCAAGTTCAATTATAATATCATATATTATTGTCATATTGACTTTTAACATTGCAAGAGGAAGAGAAAATGGTCACAGCTGCAGAACAAGGTGTGACAGGTTTATAGAATGTTTTACATATACTAAAAATAATACTACATTTCCTGTATGTTTAAAAAAAAAAAAAAAAGATTACAGCTAAAAAAAAATGCAGGAATTTTTTTTTCATCCTAGCCCCCCCCCCCCCCCCCCCCTAAAAATCAAATGGTAGCTCCCTAAATAAATGGTAATACTAATAATATTTAATATTATTCTTTTTATATCTTTATTACTTGTTTCTAGCCTAACCATTAATATATAAAAATAAGTTAACTAGCATGATAGACAAACACAGAAGAAGAAAATTTTGGAAACAGAAAATAAGCAATAGGCCATCAAGTGTACTCAAGGATCGCTCTGGACATACTTGAAGTATTTGCCATTGGACGTTAATCGATCAGTCATCAGTCATTGCATTTAAAGATGCAAAATTTATCATGACAAAGGCCATAAAAATTTACTATAGCTGCATGTAAAAGAGCCTCTATCAACTGGTTGATAAAAAGTAAGGTATTAACAGACTGGCAATCCCTATTTGAATTTTATTAAGGAGTAAATAAAATTCTTTAATTTGTCTTCCTTGACATCTCGATAGATATGTACATGCGTTCCCATCTTTTGCAGAAATAAGAAGAACACAGGACGAACTTAATTCCCCACAAAATGTATCTGAAGGTCATACACAGTAAAGTATAAAAAATTAAAATGAATTAAACAGAAACTTAGATCTACCATCATTCAACAACTCTTAATGTACACAAAAGACACCAGGCTTAATAATGTAGACGAATCAAAACATCTAGAAGAAAAAATCGACCTCAAAGTTGAAGAGCATTGAAAAACAAAAACACATTACATCCAAAACAAATGAAAACAGCGCCGACTGAGGGTCCTGACTTTGAACAGAAACAATATATTTTAATTTTGGAAGAGAAAAAACTTTATATCTATACTTTTGCGAAATTCAACTTAAGGTCATACGATACAGTTACAGGGGAGGTAACGACGTTGCTAACGTAAAATATTATTTTCGCGACGTCAAACTGACATATCAGGAAAAGATGCATTTTTCGACTGATTTTTATCATTCAAACTGATTTAATTTGAAAACGAGTGCATGAACCCCCATTTTTTAAACCGACATTTTGTTTCATTTTGCAGGGAGATTATGTTGACCAAATTTTATAAAACTGTAAATAGTGCAATTTTTTTAATTTTGATAAATATACAGCAAAAAATTATGTTTTTTTCTCACTGATTCATGACCATTTGATAAATATGAGTTATTTCTGATAAAAAAGGCATACATTTTTAGAATACTTATAAAATACAGAAATTACAAATTATTTAACAAAAAACAATTTGTGTTTATCTTTTTAAACAAAAAAGTTATGTCTTTCTTTCGAAAAGGAAAATACGGCCACAAATCCGAATTTTGAGCAAATATACAAAATTTCGACCTCATTTAACTCAAAAAGTAGCACATGAAGGTATATATTTTATTACATATTTGATTTAATCAGGTAAAACATAGCCTTAGTATATGCAAATTTTCATCAACTTGTAAATACGGAATCAAAACGGTATCGTATGCCCTTAAAGTGCAAACAAGCCCATAGTTCAACTGGTACTTATTCATGTTATTCATACTATAATATTGATGAATGTTCTCGTCAGGTTTAACCAAATACCACAGTACACATGATTTTAACCTGAAAGGGTCCATTATAGAAAACCTCTTTTGAAATTCTTAAACAAACCCAATAACATAATGAAAGAAAAAGATATTTCTCACAACATAACTCTAGAATGATAAAAGTGACGACATCACAATTGAAACCATATCCATGGTTTATGGTAATACACATCATTTATAAGTGCCATAACATTTAATGAGGCAAACTAAAGTAAGAGAACGGAAACGAAAGATTCCGCATTTTTTCCGTTTGTAAAGGGGCATAACTCTAGAATGGTAACAGTGACGCCAACAAAATTCAAACTTGATATGTATTTTTTGTAGTAATAAGCATTCATTGTATATATAATTTGGGTGAAACAAACTAAAGTTTAAGAACGAAAATATAAAAGGATAAATAAAAAAAACTACATTTAACAGAACTTAATTCACCAAATTCTAGATAAAGTTTCAACCACAATGGTAAATAAAAACCCAACTTGTTACTGTAATATACGGAAGCCGATAAGGGCCATTCAAAAAAAAAAAATTATGTCGTAATTACGACATAGCATGTCGTAATTTCGACATAACATGTCGTTATTACGACATCGCTATGTCGTAATTTCGACATAACATGTCGTTATTACGACATCGCTATGTCGTTATTTCGACATAACATGTCGTTATTACGACATCACTATGTCGTTTTAACGACATAGCTATGTCGTAATAACGACATCACTATATATATTAAAGAATATGTATTATCATTGCCAAGAGACTAAATGACACAGAAATTAACAACTATATGTTATCATAATGCCCCCAATAATTAGAAAAGCCCCCGCATAGTCAGCTATAAAAGAGGGACGAAAGATACCAGAGGGAGAGGCCCCGAAATGCTGTGTGGCAGACAGTGTTAACATTAATTAATTATTAGCTCCCTTGGTAAAACTCCAAATTTCATATTTAAAGTATTTCATTGTTGATTAATTTACATGATGCTTAATAAGTATATATTTGTTATTTGCATATCTTTTGCTATTTGAATTCATTGATTAAAGATATTTATTCATATTGTAAAGTTTAATATTTGTATCGTTGCAAAATCTTTGGTCACCTTCTTTGGTTACCTTCTGTGAGAAACTTATATAATTTATAGATCCTAATTAAGGAGGTACAGACTTAGTGTGATAAACTCTCTACTTGTTTGAACTAATATGTGAGGAATTATATGAAGACTGACATACATCCGACCTATAAACCAGCGCCCAACTACATGCCTTCGTGTAATAAGGGTGAATTGAAATATATTGATTGCTCTCTTTCTACTTACAAACGTTGGACACGATGTTTCTACAACCTCTAGTATTTAAAACAGAATCTTCGAAATTTCATCCGCAAAACAAAATAAAAATGTTAGAAAACACGAACCAATATTAAAGCAAATTCAATATATGTTTCAAATTATGTTTTTACAGCTCTTGATCATATACTAAGTAATATCTAGTATATTTGATGATTATATTAGCAAAGCTATGTGAAAAAAACCGGATGTCCAACGTTACATTTATGAAAAACTGTTTTAAATCTTATGTATAGTGATCCTATTTCTTATTCTCTGATCTTCTTGATACTTGGCAGGAACAACGACAGGTGTCGGTTCTTTGTGGCGTTAAAGACGTTATTTTTGCCAAATTTTATTTGACTCGGTGGCTTTATATTAAGCGGGAATAAGAAAAATGTCCAACGACGTTTTTCGTTATCTCAACGACTGAAAGTGAATTTTGTAAGTAGCAGAAAATGAATAAAAATAGTAAGACAATAATAATATCTAACAAAAGTAAAATATTTGCCTCATTGTTCGTGAGTTCAAATATTGCTGATTCAATAAAATCTTCTCTACACAGTCGTTTTTCAAACGGTAGCCATTTTGTCCAAGTTGATATTTCATTTTTCAAAGCAGTTAACGCGTATTTTTTATAATTAATCAAAACAAAAGTTAGATACACGAAGAGTAAAAAATGACAAGATTCTTTTCTTATTAACTACATGTTTGGGTCTTAAAGGAATAAAATGCTTCCACACATTACAAAACAGTAGCCAATTTGTCCAAACGTCGAAAGTTCGAAAGACGCTAATTTCCGTCGTTACATGTGCTTAAGTTTCAATTAAATGTTCATGATAATTAAAACAAATCGTGTTGTGAAATTTGGAAAAACAGGTTGATGATTGCTGCCGAAAAAAAAGAATAGCGCATGTTGCTATAGACTCCACCCGGGGACATAGGTTCGACACAGGTTAAATTTTGCAATTTTTATTAATCGTTTATAGCTTTTAACGATTTATTTAAAAGAATGGTGAAATGGGGAAAAACATCTCATTACATGAACTTCGTCCAACTTTTGCAAAGACAATTTTTAGACACCAAGACAATCCTCTAAATGTAAAATTCGAATTGAAATTTATATTGTGGAAGTACTCCATAGATCATTTAAAGTCGTCATTTCAGTAAGGTGCAATCACCAATATTAAAAGACTTATACCAGTTCACGGAGTGTTTTACTTCGCGATTTGTCCTGCTATTCATGTTATAACTGTCGTGATGAAATTAATTCCTGTACTAGCGAAGCCGGAACTTTTCGTCAATATAAACTTGTGCATGAAATGGAGGTACTAGTAATTGAAAGACAAATCCCAAACAGCGACGAAAACCGTTTCATCGAATTTTAAAAACCCGGGATTATTTAAGCCGTTTTCGCGGACGATCCAGGAGTAGATTACTATATTTTAAAATGTATATCAGAAATTAAACACTATAGATGACTTGCGGAAATAATTCTCAAGCCAAGGTTCAAGTAATTGAAGGGGTGTATTTCGACAACTTATGTACACGGGAAAATACAATTCTATTCAAATTTAACCAAGGGTAAAAATGTTCGATTTACTTGCAGAGTGTCAGATATATTTGTATTGGGGTTGAGTTAAGATTTAGAAATTTTACAATGACAGATGATATGCACCTTGAAAGTTAAACATCATATGATAAAAGTTTCGTACATCTAAAAAAAATATCTTTTTTACGGAAAACTGTACCACATCTGCCTATATCTACTTCTGTCCCATCTTTCTTTCCCACATTACTTGCGACAGTAATGCATTTTTAGTTGAAATAACTTAAAGGGTAAACATTATTAAATAGATTTCCACAACTTGAGGTAATTTATGATAAAATGACATCACAAAACGAAAAGAACCAGAATCATAAATTTTAAAAATTTTGTAATATAATTAATAAATCAACCAACATATAAAAATACGAATAAAACTCGCAAAAATTAGTCAAAAACCCTCTTCGACGCCGCTTTTTATGTGTAACGTCGTGTTTTAGGAACATCGTGCCCTTCGTTTGACAGTAAATACACAGCAATCGATACGTTCATTCACCCTCATTACCACAAACCACGGAGTTGTGCGCTTCTTTAAAGAAAGGTGTTAGGCTTTGCTTGCCTTGATAGGACTTTATGTCAGTCGGCTTAGTCCCCGGTCGGTTTCTTATTACTTTCGATTAGGATCTATAAAATATATAAGTTTCTCACAGAAGGTAACTAAAGAAGGTGACCAAAGATTTTGCGACGATACAAATATTAAACTTTACAATATAAATAAATATCTTTAATCAATGAATTCAAATAGCAAAAGCTATGCAATTAACAGATATATACTTATTCAGCTTCATGTAAATTATTTAACAATGAAATACATTAAATATGAAATTTGGAGTTTTACCAAGGGAGCTAATAATTAATTAATAACACTGTCTGCCACACAGCATTTCGGGGGCTCTCCCTCTGGTATCTTTCGTCCCTCTTTTATAGCTGATTATGCGGGGGCTTTTCTAGTTATTGGGGGCATTATGATATGACCTATAGTTGTTAATTTCTGTGTCATTTAGTGTCTTGGCAATCATAATACATATTCTTTAATATATATAGTGATGTCGTTATTACGACATAGCTATGTCGTTATTACGACAAGTTATGTCGAAATTACGACAAAGCGATGTCGTTATAACGACATATTATGTCGAAATTACGACATAGCGATGTCGTTATAACGACATGTTATGTCGAAATTACGACATAGCGATGTCGTTATAACGACATATTATGTCGAAATTACGACATAGCGATGTCGTTATAACGACATGTTATGTCGAAATTACGACATGCTATGTCGTAATTACGACATAATTTTTATTTTTTTAATGGCCCTTATCGGCTTCCGTAGTAATATTATTGGACACTCCGTCAATAATTTGAAAATACCATAAACTTTAACATACGGTTTGGTATTCAAAACAGAAGAATAAAAACGAAATGAAAATAATAAACTACTACTACTGGGGTGTTAAACGACCTTGACTACTGTAAAATATTAATGACAATCTAAATTATAATTAGAATAGGACTTTTTCCATTTCCCCAAAATATTAAGGTCAGATTTAACTTTTAAAAAACGAAATATACCTGATATTATCTTGCTCAAATGCGAAACCGAAAGTTAGATGAAAAGTAGTGGGAGTAAAATTTTAAAAATGTGCAGAAACGAAATATTTAATTCGAAATGCATAAGTAATAATAATTGATGACAAATTCACAACTCCTGATTTGTACTTGATGCAATCAAATTATAATTGCACATCTTACCTCAAGGGAGGGGTAAATGTACATATCAACCGCATGAATAGCTACAATCCATCGCTGTACAGTCATCACAGTGAACATCATTAACATTCATATGTACAACGCAAATATTCCTACATTTCACATTAAAATATCTGTGGTTTCCCATTTATGTATCTGACTTCATGGGATGGTTAACTCATAATTGATATTACATGTCCAGTTGAGCATTCATTAACTGTTTGTTGCACTGCTAGTTGTGGCTGGTTCTAGATTTTGACCTTTTTGTATTTTTCCATGCTTGTGTAGTTGTTGATAAGTTAGTAGTTTTTTATGCCATTCCCATCGGCACTTTGGTATTACATGTCCAGTTGAGCAGTTACCGTGGCTGCTAGGTGTGGCTGGTTCTAGATTTTGACCTTTGTTTGTCTTTTTCCATGCTTGTGGAATTGTTGTTTAGTTAGTAGTTTGTTCTGCCATTCCCATCGGCACTGTGATAATATTACATGTCGTCCAGTTGAGCAGTTACCGTGGCTGCTAGGTGTGGCTGTTTCTAGATTTTGACCTTTTTTGTCTTTTTCCATGCTTGTAGAGTTGTTGTTTAGTTAGTAGTTTTTTATGCCATTCCCATCGGCACTGTGACATTACAAGAACACAGTGACTGATAAAAATGGCACAGTATTCTACATTGTTCTTGAAATCCTGGTTCCTTAGTACTGCATTAGTAGCTTACAAACTAGATGCGTTCGATATATACGAAGAGAAATTACCCAAGGAATTTTATGTAAACGGACAAATTTCCAAATGTATAGTTATTAAACTTGGATTCTATTCAAATTAGTAATCTTTACTTGGAAACCGAATGAGAACATCACTTCCAAAAATTCTATAAATATGTTTCCCATGGTTGTATATTTCAATCACGTTACCATATCCGTCAATCTTTATTTCCTGTCTTTTTTCTTATAATGCAAAGTTACACATGCAAGCAAAGATGAATAAAGGACATTTGTGATTTTTATAAGATAGTAAAATTTAGGAATTTGTGAGTTGTTAAAATCAATGAATAAAATGATATATAGCTGCTGTACTTTACTTTATTGAAATTCGATATAAAACATGTATATATCAATATGTACATAAAA
>JAHUZM010000104.1:0-99292 GCA_019925275.1 Mytilus edulis
CCAAATATGGATACGGCTAAGGCAATAAAAGCCATACTAAGTTTAAAAAAAACGATTTGTTTAGATTTTTTATGTATACATTAGATTTGATATTATTATTGATTTTTATTACAGAAATTTAATGTTGATTCTCATAAATACAACACTAGATGACATCTCACAGGAAGCAGTTAAACAGTGCTACACCCAACTACTCAGGAAGATTAGAATTGGTCACATGATCCAGTGCTGACCAATGACAACAGTGCTATATAAACAGTACTAAAGAATGGGCCACTGTGCATTAGATTCTGTATCATTGTGTTGAGAAATCATTGAAAAAGTGCAATATATAAACATCTTAATTAATTATAACTTTTACTGCCAAACCATTTATCTGTATTTATTATATGGCACCATTATGATAGTTTAACTTGACTTATTTCATTTTTTGTTTAAACCAACAGCATTGTCAAAGGCCAAACCATACAATTCATTTTAAAATTTCATAGAAAGGATTGTTATCTTGCCAAAAATAATTTGTTACAGTATCTGCTGATATTTAATTTGTTATCAAACTTTCAAAATGAAAAGTTAGCCCCAAAAATGTTGGTTAGGAAATGGAATTTTTATATATGATTTTTACACAATTTATTGTCTTGTTGTTTAATATTTTGTTAGATTTTGCTATGCAATACATGTTTATGTTTTGATTAAGAAATTATATTTTGTAATCTAAAATATATTTCTAATACTTGTATATTGTTATGAATCAAACATGCTTAAAAGTGTATATTTTGTGAAATATATTTATAAGTAAAGTCTACCATTTTGTGAGTCCATTGCTTCCGATTTAAGTAAATCATTGTCAAATATTTACAAATAATCATTATTTAAGACACCTTGTAAAATCTTCATATTCATTTATAAATCATTTAATGGTTGTATCAATAAAAGAAACATTTCGGTTGTGATAATGATGATATGAATTAATGTTTCAAGGGCACATAACTCTGTTAAAGCATCGAAAGAAGATCATGTGTTTTGCAATCTCTTTGTTACAAAGCTATTTGTTATTTATATATTTTTATAAGTAAGTAATAAACATATTTTATGAAACAGAAACTGTGTGTTCCTTATTTTAAGTAAAAAAGAATAATAGTGAATATAAAAGAAAAAACATCCAAGACTTTGATCAGAAAAAAACAATATCCAATGCTTCAATCAGAAAAAAAAATCAGCCAATGCTTCAATCAGAAAAAAAACACCCAAGAAATAAAAACTTATCATAAAGAGCAACAATGAAAAGTACCTTCTGTATTTTGACCAAAACTGTCAGACCACACCTTTAAATAGAAGAATTGTTCCTTATAAAACACTGATTTTTACAATTTGTGTTCTACTTTGATGGAGTCAAACAGCAAGACTTTATAGTCATGCTGTTTCTGGTCAACTATAGGTTCTGACTGTTCAAACCTTTATTTTTTAGTTTGTGATTAGGTCAGTGTATGGGGAACCACTGACATTTGGTATGCAGTTGTTTTAGCATTAGCTCATCTTTTTTCTATTAATGATGATTTGGCCTTTCTCCATCAGTCTTGGTCTATTAACTTTAAAACATTTGTTAGTTTAAATGTTAAACAGAACCACTGATGGTAAATCAGTGATAATTAGTATGCACTTGTAAAAAAGTTGGCATATATTCATTCTATGGTCTTGTGACTTTGGAACTTTTGCTTTGTATACATTTTAAAGTTTGCGATAAATCCATTTTAAGGGTACCATTTATGATAAATCAAAGATATTTTGTATTCAGTTTTATAGGCATTGACACCTCTTTTTGCCAAGGATATTATTTGGCCTTATTGACTATATCAGTTTAATGCAAAAATATTATGCGAGTTATATAGGCTCTTAAGGGCCTCTAGTTTGAATTAACAGTCTATTGAAGTGTCAGGTCAAAGCAGGCTGTCTGCTTTTTTAGAACTTTATAAAAACTCGTCAAAGATGACTGGTTAATAATTAAATATGGCAGACATATGTGTGTGTTCATAAAACAAAAATTGGAAAAAAAATATTTTGCCCATTGAAAACCAAAAACTAGAAAAAAAAAGTTCCACTTAATTTGGATAAGGTTATCTATGCCTTGGAAAAGAAAAAAACAGATAATAATATTAACTGTAACAGTTAATAAAAAAATATTAACTGCCATTAGAAACTAATCACTCATTTAAAAATCTTCATGTTTTTTTATTAAAACAAAAGAGCAGTGATTCCATCATGGCATATTCTGTTATGGTTCCATATATTGACTGCCAACTCATTACAGCCATGTTGTATCACATGACAGTCATGTGGATGATGTGTTATATGTACACCTTCACTGAAAAGAGAAAAAAAAAGAATTGGCATATATAATGTATCTATATACATTTTGTACTTGTGTGATATTAAACGTCTTATTATGTAACATTACTAGCACAAAACACCATATAAAACCACAATATGTTTTTAATATGACTGATTATTGGTTTCCCTGATTTTGTTTGTGATGAAACTATTGTGTGACTTGTATCTTTTACTTGTTCAAAATAGGGAGACACTAACATATAGTAAATAAGAGCAAATGTTCGATTTGTTAAAACAATTTTTTTCTGCATCATTAAGTTAAAAAGTTTAAACTTGTGAATATCTATTGTCGATAGCCTTTTTCATATGATTTTAAAAAGTAGTTGTTTGAATTCTATCAATTGATTAATGTAGTCATGTATGTCAGTTTCCTGACTTAGAGGAAAATAACAACAGAAACAGTTATAATTGCATAGTTTTATGTGTTTATACCAATCCTTAGAAAACCGCACAGTTAAGAAGATTGACGGAACGTAGCAGGTAACTAGGGTTAAAACCATCAGGTTGAGTTATGATGCTGATACTAACTACAATAAAGGTACATCAAGATTGTAAATTGTATACCGGTATTCACTTATTAATGGCAGTTACCAGATATCAGTTTTGACTACTTTACATTAACCAGCTGCCTACAGGTATTGACTTCTTGATGACAGTAACCACATTCTACTTCTACATCTACCAATACGCCTCCATCATCAATAAGTTGATTATTTTGCCACTTTTGGATGCGCATTTAAGATTTGGTAGAAGTACTGACATTTATCACCTACCCTTTGGTAGAAGTACTGACATTTATCACCTACCCTTTGGTAGAAGTACTAACATTTATCACCTACCCTTTGGTAGAAGAACCGACAATAACAAGATAGTCGCATTGACTACTTACTGACATTATCCATCTTCCTGTATTGACTACTTACTGACATTAACCATCTTCCCGTATTGACAACTGACTGACATTAACCATCTCGCCGTATTGACTACTTACTGACATTAACCATCTTCCCGTATTGATTACTTACTGACATTAACCATCTTCCGGAATTGACTACTTACTGACACTTACTATCTCCCCGTATTGTCTTCTCACTGACATTCACTTTCTCCCCGTATTGACTACTTACTGCTACTAACAATCTTCCCATACTGACTACTTACTGACATTAACTACCTTCCCGTACTGATTTCTTACTGACACTAACTATCTTCCCGTATTGACTACTTACTGACACTAACTATCTCCCCGTATTGACTTCTCACTGACATTAACTTTCTTACCGTATTGACTACTTACTGACACTTACTATCCACCCGTATTGACTTCTCACTGATATTAACTATCTACCCGTATTGACTACTTACTGACATTAACTATCTATCTGTATTGACTACTTACTGACATTAACAATCTTCCACTATTGACTACTTACTGACATTAACAATCTTCACGTATTGACTACTTACTGACATTAACAATCTTCTCGTATTGACAACCTACTGACATTTACCATCTTCCCGTATTGACAACTTACTGACATTTACCGTCTATGTTCCCGTATTGACTACTTACTGACATTAACTTTCTTACCGTATTGACTACTTACTGACACTAACTATCTCCCCGTATTGACTACTTACTGACATTAACAATCTTCCCATATTGACTACTTACTGACATTAACCATCTTCCCGTATTGACTTCTTATTGACACTGACTATCTCCCCGTATTGACTTCTCACTGACATTAACTTTCTTATCGTATTGACTACTTACTGACACTTACTTTCCACCCGTATTGACTTCTCACTGACATTAACTATCTCCCCGTATTGACAACTTACTGACATTACCAATTTTCCCGTATTGACTACTTACTGACATTAACCATCTTCTCGTATTGACTACTTACTGACATTAACTATTTATCTGTATTGACTACTTACTGACATTTACCATCTTTCCGTATTGACAACTTACTGACATTTATCGTCTATGTTCCCGTATTGAATTCTTACTGACAGTTACCATGCATCTTCGCATATTGACAACTTACTAACATTAATCAGATAATTGTATTGACTACTTACTGACAACACTGCATTCCATTTCTAACACATGTACACTTCTCACATAAGTCCCGGTTCACTACAGAAAATCCGTGTGCTATCCATTTTCCACCATGATGACAGCGATGCATTCCAAGTATTCCGAACCCTGTTAATACAGTTGTACTTATGTGTTAAAACATGACCTGATTCGTTACGTTATACATGTAGTATATAAATAAAAGAACTGTATAATTGAAGAAAGCATTGAAGAAACTAAAAACTAGGGAGGAGGACAACAATGCTGGTTGGACCAATTATCATCTAAAGCTAGCCTGAAGTTGCTACATGGGTTTTGGTTAATGTTTTGAATTGCTTGAAATCTTATCTTCACAAAGATGTAAACATGAGTTGATTGACTAGCTTAACAGACTGGCACACTTCCGTGTGCTTGTCCCAAGTGGAGAACCCGGCTCGTCAATATTTGTTGCATATCTTATTTAATGGTTTTCATTATTTGAAGAATATAGTGTTAATGAAATATCTTAGATTGTTTATGTTACAATTTACACCTTTTATAGATTCGGGACGACTTAGGGCTCGGCAAATTGTATAGACACAGTCCTGTCTATTGTTGGGAACTGTATGTTGCCCTTTAGATGTCTTTTTTGTCGCTGTCTCACTGAAGTTTATCCCACATCTTTTTAAATTCACATGTACCTTTCGTACTAGTATTCCAATTGCTAATTTCAGTATGATTATATAAAAATAAGGAAATGTTCTATATATCCATTGAGTCAACAATCCGATTTTGTTTAAAATAACAGTAACTTGTTATTTTTTTTTTAATTTTACATAAAATCTGTCGGGCGTATGACATTTGCGCCGATTTTGAAAATTTTATAAAAAATCTATCAAATACAAAAGAGAATGCACGAACAATGCCGAATCTTTACTAGTCATTTTCATATCAGAAATTACATTACCTGGACGAAAAGAACAATGCAGACAGCAGTGCCCAGACACCATAACAGTTAGAATTAACAGCACTTTGGTTACTGGTAAAGTAGCTTTCATCTTCCTTTACTAGTTGTATACGTCTATATCTGATTTATATGACCGTCGTTTTGGCTATTTGTCTCTATTTCTTACTTGTACTGTTGTTATATATATAACAATGTAATTAAGTTTCAGCTGTTTCAAATGATTATTTTCTTTTTAGGACCATTGCTTTACTCGTTTTAGAAAATGATTTCTAATTGAAACCAAGTTTATTATAGGCAAATCTGATATTGATGAGTGCGATTATTTCACATATCATCAGTAAGATGAAAACAATCATACTTAAAAAGCTGTTGTTTGCATATCTATAGTACTTCTATTTTGTTTGCATAGGTCAATAAGTGGAATCTGTTGTGTACAGGGTACTGTATGCATATAAAAAAAAATGACAAAAATACTAAACTACAAGGAAATTTAAAACGTCAAAGTCTCTTATTAAGTGGTTACATATACTTGTGTTTTCTACAAAATTTAAATTTACACAAGGAAATATGGATATGCGAGGAACACATCAACTATAAAGTTTATTGACAGGTTGAAGGTATTCCAATAGGCACCTATTACGACCCTTTGGTAGCTGACTTGTTCCTATGGTTCTATAAATCACAGTTTATGGTCAAACTATAAACAAAAACAGAATTAAAAGAAGTCTCAGAGATACCTTGCAAGTAATTTGAACAATATGCTTCATAAAGCAGTCCAATCAAAATTACCTACATACTTTCAAAATCGGTATGTTCCTAGCAATTCTATATCCTATTCAATACCAATACTTTTATCCTAAACATTGTCAACAAGCCAACTCTACAAAATGGGTGTACCAAAGGGTCAAAATACCATGTGCCTCAGTTTATAAATTAGAAACACAATTAAAATAAAGTACTGATGGATTCAGTCGAGGATTATGCTAAAGAATAAACAAAACACTTTTCGATTTGGTAAAGGATATGAAGACCATTTGAACATTTTTTTCAACCATGTCAAAATCCGGCCGTCTTTTTTCTTTTATTGTGATATCACGGAATGTTAATTATGCCAAACAGTTCACTTGCAATGATAAACAGTTGTTCTGTCTACCCTTCCGGAGCATCTGTTAGTTTCCTCGTTTTTTTTTTGTACAGTTCTTGATGTCCAGTCTTTAGTTTTCTGTGAAGTGGGTTTTAGTCTGTTATTTGTCTTTTCGTTGATTCTCATTTTGTTCATGCTGTCGCTTGTTTTTCTTCGACTTATGATCCCTGATTGTCCACCTGTGATTTTAAGTCTTTATTTACTTTAAATATATTACTGTTCTAGGTAAGAACAGTTATAAATAAATAATAAAAACAGCACTTTACAAAGTCTATGCGTTCGACGCATTTTTTTGGATTACCTTTCATCAGGAAAGCTCAATCCCGAACATTTGAAAGCAAGGGATGTATTAGAACCGAAACAGTTAAAGGGCTTTTTTAACAAAAATAACATATAGTAATACCCAAATCCGTCTTAGATCTGTTGAACTTTGCCAACAGGAGTTGAAACATTAGATCCTTAATAATGTATAAATTCACAAACGGACGATGTTAAGCTATGAACACGTGTCGTTCACAAATCTCTGTCAAGTTATATTATTCTGACATTATTTCACATAAAGTATGGACTGTATTTTAATGTTCATCATCGTATGTCGACTTCTTAATATGAATAAACATAAATGTCACAAATGAACAACAAAATTAATTTATGAACGAAATGTATAGGTAAACAACCAGCACGAACGCAACTAAATAATGTGCTTTGGAAGGAGTTGATGCTTAATCAAAATCGAAGTCTGCGCTAGCTGGAATCACTTACTTGGTCAACGACCATACTGATTTTAATATAAATACACATTAGGATAAATGTCAGCATATAGAATTGATTATCGATACCATATTAGGTTTGAGTATTCCACGTGCATTCTAGTGTGCTACAATGTGTTCTCATGATAACCTTTCTCTCCGATTCTAATTGTTAATACATATAAGAAGATGTAGTATGAGTGCCAATGAGACAACTCTCCATCCAAGTCATAATTTAAATTGTAAAGGTCAAATTTCGGTATTCAACACGGAGCCGTGGCTCATACCAAACACCAAGCTATAATGGACCCCCAAAATGACTCGTGTAAAACCATTCAAACAGGAAAACAAATGTAGCCTACCTATTTGAAGAAAAAAGAAATTTCGCTTTTCAAAACTTTTTATTTAGTTTTTGTGGCCTGTAGCCGCCACCATATCTATGTATGTTTTTTAGTTCCTTATACATAATTCGATGCAGCATTTTAACTGGCTTTTGTCGACATTCTTCCCCGTCCATTGCGTCACTCGCGCTGGAAAAGACATAAGTATTATAAATATATTTAAATTTTCCAAAAGCAGATTTTGATTTCGGATCTTATGAATATGTATGTATCCCGGCCACCGTAAGCTTTATTATTCAAGTGAAGCATAGAAGGCCGAGTGGTCTAGCGTGTCGGATACAGTGCAAGGCGATTTAGTGACACGAGATTTCAGTAGCATGAGTTCGAATCCCGATGAGAAAAAAATTTAGAAAGCAAATTTACAGATTTAACATTGTTGGGCTGATGTTTAGACGAATAAACACTTCCTCGTATGAGAAACAACCGAAAAGGAAAACATGATTATTCTGTAATTATAACTCGGCTTACACACTTGTACAGCCGTACATGTAATGATTTTATACATTCATATGTCAACACAATCGTCCATCTTAGTATAATCAAATTACAGTTCTCATTTATTTAACGTTGGCATTTAATAGTTGCTCTGTTTTACATTCGGAGCTTTCTTCAAAGTTTTAGATTGGAAATAAGAATCATCCGTGCTATTTCTCAGGTCGTCTTTAATCTTAACTATAACATAGTAATTACACTTACTGATAACACAAGTCCACTGTGTACACAAAAACAACTCATACAATACTTACGGACAATACCGGAGTAGTCCATTGTGTCTGCAGAAACAACTCATACTTATGGCAAGCCGTTCTCGTCAAAACTATGTTTAAACCATTTTTCGAGAAATTTACACACTGAGAATTATAAAAAAACACACTGAGATTTAAAAACTTCAAAACACACACTGAGAATTAAAAATTACACACTGAGAATTAAAAATTACACACTGAGATTTCATAACGACGCACTGAGATTACAAAAATGAAAAACACACACTGAGAATTGAAAATTACACACTGAGAATTGAAAATTACACACTGAGAATTGAAAATAACACACTGAGATTTCAAAAAGACACACTGAGAATAAATAAATTGAAAACACACACTGAGAATTTGAAATTACACACTGAGAATTTAAAATGACACACTGAGATTTGTGCGCACTTTTTATGCGCACATATCTAATTAGCATACTTAATCTGAATCTGTTACAAGCTTAAAGCAACTAGGGGACAGAACTCGTTAGTCCTTCGATTTGGTTCCAAATTATTCATAAAAAACTTTAGAAATACAAGGACAAGAAAAATACCCGCTTATTCTTATTACAAAATATTTATACCAAATGGTGAAAACTTTATATTAAAATTATAAGAAAACTTGGAACAATTTGCACTGAAAAACAAATAATGCAGTGAAGTGTTTACTCAAGTGTCTATAATAGCATATAAACGTAACAAAAATATAAAAGATTAACTTGCGAAATCAGGGTAACAGTTGGAAGACTTTTTAAAAGGGACCCATGCTAAAACGGTTTTAAGTCCCGATACACTGGTAGTAATGATATGAATTATAGGCAACAAACTTGTGAATATGAGCAATGTTAAGTCATGAAATTTATTACGAATGTTAATTGGTTGAAGGAATCGCATTTCACTATAATGACAAGAGTTTTTGAGATCAAGATATTAATCTGTTGAATTATTCATCTCATGAATATTCATTAGTAATTTGCATATTAATCTCAGTGTGTATTTTTGAAATCTCAGTGTGTAATTAACAATTCTCAGTGTGTGTTTTTCAGTTTATTTATTCTCAGTGTGTCTTTTTGAAATCTCAGTGTGTTATTTTCAATTCTCAGTGTGTAATTTTCAATTCTCAGTGTGTGTTTTTCATTTTTGTAATCTCAGTGCGTCTTTATGAAATCTCAGTGTGTAATTTTTAATTCTCAGTGTGTAATTTTTAATTCTCAGTGTGTGTTTTGAAGTTTTTAAATCTCAGTGTGTTTTTTTGTAAATCTCAGTGTGTAAATTTCTCGAAAAATGGTTTAAACATAGTTTTGACGAGAACGGCTTGCCATACATACTACACTTACGGACTACATCTGAATAGTCCACCGTGTCTGCAGAAACAACTCGTACACTACTAACGGACAATACCTGAGAAGTCCACTGTGTCTCAATGCAGAAACAACTCGTACAATACTTACGGACAATACCTGAGTAGTTAACTGTGTCTGCAGAAACAACTCAAACAATACTTACGGACAACACCTGAGTAGTCCACTGTGTCTGCAGAAACAACTCAAACAATACTTACGGACAACACCTGAGTAGTCCACTGTGTCTGCAGAAACAACTCGTACACTACTTACGGACAACACATAAGTAGTCCACTGTGTTTGCAGAAACAAATCAAACAATACTTACGGACAACACCTGAGTAGTCCTCTGTGTCTACAGAAACAACTCATACAATACTTATACGGACAACACCTGAGTAGTCCATTGTGTCTACAGAAACAACTCATACAATACTTACGGACAACACCTTAGTAGTCCACTGTGTCTGCAGAAACAACTCATACAATACTAACGGACAACACCTTAGTAGTCCTCTGTGTCAACAGAAACAACTCATACAATACTTACGGATAACACCTGAGTAGTCCATTGTGTCTACAAAAACAACTCATACAATACTTACGGACAACACCTTAGTAGTCCACTGTGTCTGCAGAAACAACTCATACAATACTAACGGACAACACATAAGTAGTCCACTGTGTTTGCAGAAACAACTCATACAATACTTACGGACAACACCTTAGTAGTCCACTGTGTCTGCAGTAACAACTCATACAATTTATCATTTTGGTTTTGTCATTGGGTATGTAGTCTCCTCCATAGTAACAACCAAATGGAAAGGACACTATCTTGTAAAACAAATCATAAATGAAAGATTAAAGAATATTAGAATACATAATCAGAATATTTAAAGCATTCAGATAGTTTTCTGTTTAAAATATCACCAAAACATCTATATAAACTAAAATAAGATGTTGATATGTGCCTGTGATTTACTACAAGCTACATGTTTGAATAAACTGATCACTTTTTTTGAAGGTGGCGCTTTCTTCTTTTTCGTGGAGCTTAAATGGTTTAAGATGAAAGTGTACATACCTTGCTTTTCGTAATACATGCACCAAGAGTAGCATTGTTTTTCAATTAGTACAAAGAATAAAACAAAAATACAAAACTTCATCACTTCGCAACTTCATCGATATTTTCACTTCCTAATCCATCGTATAATACTATGAAGAATTGTACTTTGTAGGGGATTAAAATCATTCCAACCTGTTACACCAAATACGCAATAAAATAGTAATGTGTTCGGGTTTAACAATGAATGTTAAAACAAATAAGGCGACTCCTCCATTTAACAATGTGCAATTTATTTTACGCGTGTCTCTAACGAAGAGTGTGTGGTCTATGTCTTAGAAACAAAGCGTCAGAGAATCTTCTCAAACTTAAGTTTCGCACGTTGAAACGCGCACGTGTAAGAAAGCACCGACATAAAAAAAGATGCCTTTTTGGATTCATAATTAAATTCACCTCAAGTTCCGTACTGAAGATGATATTACCTAATAAAACATCATGTATCTTAGCATAGACGAATCCAGCGAGAGGGGGGGGGGGGGGGGGGGGTGGTTGATTATATAGGGAATCACTGAAGCATGATTGGAGCGGCCTCATTTCGCACTTGTATATATCTACAAATGGATGGATCTTTATACTCGTTAACTGAATTACAGAGATGTTATTAATAAGATACAAAATGCACGTGTTAATACATAAATAATAGTTCTGTAACCAGTTGGATAGACTTTAATTGAAGTATAAGTTTTAATAAATCTACAAACTTTATGGTCAAATAATATTCTCTGCTGTGAATACTTTATTGAATTTAAGACTTTTAATATATGTACAAAACTTGTGTGTTAAATATCTATATCGATTTAAAAAAAAAAGGGGGGGGGGGGGTACTAGACATTACATATTAATGGAATATATCGCTGATATCAGGAGAGAAGAAATTGTGGCATAATCTATCTAGTTTTGGAACATTATGCCATCACATGTCTCCACTCGCAGGCAGTGATTGCTACATCTTGTACATAATTTCATATTGGCTTCATTCCTGGCTATATGCTATTTTAAATAGCTTCATGTAACCAGTGCTTTCTTCTCCTGCTGAATTTTAAAACTTGATATAACTTCATTGATTTTTTTCTGAATTATTATTCGTGTTCAAGATTTTAAAAGTGCTTTTATTTCAAGAGAATGTTTTATTTTAAGATTATGCTTATTTTATTGGAATTTATTTTGTGTTAATCTTATTAGATAAGCATGTGTTCTAATATCTTTATTTTGATGTTTATTTTTCTTATATGGTTCTTTTTTTTTTATTGTGATGTCTTGTACATGTATGTATGCTATTGTCGATGGTTAAAACTATCTTAAGGTCACGTTAATTGTTAATTGTACATTTGTGCAAGCTCTTAATAAAATGACATGCTTACTTGCCTACTTATTTTGAAAGGTCGTCACTCACAACAATGATTCGAATAAAATACACATTGAATAAGCGTTAGGTGGTAAAAAAGATAAACTTCGCACTCTGGGCTCATGGTATCTTTTTAATAAACCAACGATTGTGCATTGTATATCCTTTATTGAACGCTACTAAAGACAGAAACCAACAGCTAATTAGGTGTTATGGTGTAAACTTTGGTGGCATATCATTCTGCAGTGTGACATTTATTCCTCAAGTGAATCTTCGGCAAAACAAATACTATATATGGTCTCAAAATTGACAATTGCTATTAACTTAAAGGGAGAAGGTACCAAGGGAACAGTTTGGGAATTTGGATGGTGGCTACGACATGTGGAAAAAGATACTCCATACGAGTCATTCAATGTTTTTTTTTTGTCTGTGCAGGTTTATTTAATACATTTTAACACTGATTTATTACTATTTTTGTGATCATTGTGTTAGTCCACGACAATGCCATTTGCTTGCACTCAGTGCATTGGTTGTTGCCTGGTTGAATTAAACCAAACAATGTTAGCACTTCATTTTTGCGTAGGCTGTGTTTGCCATTCTTTCTCTGTTTTGGGGCATTACAGCGGTCAAGAAAAATTATGTATCACTGTTTTGTTTGGCGTTCAAAAGAAAACCAGACTGTTTTATATTTTGCTTGATTTAATGACCATATTTCGCTAAGTTCTGACAATCCAGAAATTGTATTTTGAAAAAAAGTATTTAATACAAGTTAAATAATTCCACTATCTTGAATAAAGATAAGGCAATTAAATATAAAACAAAACAAGTCGGAGTTGTACATAGCATGATGAACTTTTTTCTTTAAAATATTTTCATCAAATGAATGTTAAATTATGTCTCAACAGCATACGAAAAAACCCTGTTCAAATCAAATTGCAGTAGTTAAAGACAGGGAAACATTATTATCCAACCATAGCAAAGATTGGACACTCTATGGTATGATCCTTTTTCTTGACCACTCTAGCATAGCATCCATCCATTACTATCTCACAATCATCTGGGAACTCTGTCGGTCTACCTGCAGTTCTGTAAATATATATACTTTAATGAATGAACATTATTTTTTTTACCAAATTCTTAACAAATATCAGAGGGTAATTAAGTATGCATTGTGTTTTTGTTGTTGGGATGCTGTCTCATTGACATATACCCAAACCTCTTATCATTCTGATAAATTCATCGTTTCCATTTTTGATGAAAGTAAACATTGTTTTTCACAGATTACAAATGAAAAATGGTATTTTAAGCATGTTATAATTGTACAGCAAATAACGTCAAAGTATAGATTGTATACATACGAACAACAAGTGTAGATTGTATACATACGAACAACAAGTGTAGATTGTATACATACGAACAACAAGTGTAGATTGTATACATACGAACAACAAGTGTAGATTGTATACATACGAACAACAAGTATAGATTGTATACATACGAACAACAAGTATAGATTGTATACATACGAACAACAAGTACAGATTGTATACATACGAACAACAAGTATAGATTGTATACATACATACGAACAACAAGTATAGATTGTATACATACGAACAACAAGTGTAGATTGTATACATACGAACAACAAGTGTAGATTGTATACATACGAACAACAAGTATAGATTGTATACATACGAACAACAAGTGTAGATTGTATACATACGAACAACAAGTGTAGATTGTATACATACGAACAACAAGTATAGATTGTATACATACGAACAACAATCGATTCCAGTAGCACCACATGCACAGTCTACACAATCAGGAGTCCACACTGTTACACTTCCCTTGGATGGAATAAGGAAGCCTATCTTATCATAGTAGCAGCCTGTAATCAATACGTTTATTAACTGGAAGGTTCCACAAATAGTATATAACTATATTCAAAAGTCACTGGAAGATTCCACAAATAGTGCATATTTTTTCTAAGACGTTCGAACAACCTACCAATTGCTGACAAAAATCTTTGGACTCTTTTTTTAATTCAGTAATGAACATAGTTGATATACGTATTCAACATTTTAAAGAACATTTTATTCTTAACAATAACCACAATAAACCTATTTCTCGTATCAAACATAAACCAAAAGAACTAGTCAAAGAATTTGTTTTTGTCCCGGCCGATAAAGCTGCTAATAATATTATTATTGTTTGACGAAAATTTTACATTGAGGTTCTGAAAAAAGAGATCACCAATTCACCAACATTCCAACTGACTCCATTTTCAGAAAACGACATCTGTAACAAACATACACTTTTAGCTGTCGCTTTACAAGCAGAACCAAATACAATGAAAGTTCCGAAGCTACACAAAACACCTTACAAATATAGATTTATTTCGTTTTCAAGCCATTGTTCCACTACTAAATTTTCTATTCTTCTTACCAGTACACTTGGTACAATCAAAAACCTGATAATAAATTGTTCAAATAAGGCCTTCGAAAATAGTGGAATTAATTACTTTTGGAGTGTCAAGAACTCGTTGGAAGTACTTGATAAATTGCATGCTTATATTGGTGATTTTGAATCTGTTCAAAGTTTTGATTTTTCTACCCTATATACCACATTGCCTCACATTCTCATTAAGAAAAATTCACACACCTAATTAAATGGGCATTTAAAAAGTCAGAATATATATGTTCAAACTCTTTTAGGTAATTTTTTAGTATCAATAAACAAAAAAACTATGTACATTAATTGGACATGCTTGTTGGCATGACACGGGTTATGTTCTTCTCATATATGTTATGATGGTATGATACTAAACCCCTAACGGCAAGGATTGTACCTGATGTTCATATGATGAAATCATAATCTAATAGTCAGTTTAATTGAAGTCTGGAGCTGGCATGTCAGTTAACTGCTAGTAGTCTGTTGTTATTTATGTATTATTGTCATTTTCTTTATTTTCTTTGGTTACATCTTCTGACATCAGACTCGGACTTCTCTTGAACTGAATTTTAATGTGCGTATTGTTATGCGTTTACTTTTCTACTATACATTGGCTAGAGGTATAGGAGGAGAGCTGAGATTTCATAAACATGTTTAACCCCGCCGCATTTTTGCGCCTGTCCCAAGTCAGGAGCCTCTGGTCTTTGTTAGTCTTGTATTATTTTTAATTTTAGTTTCTTGTGTACAATTTGAAGTTTAGTATGGCGTTCATTAACACTGAACTAGTATATATATGTGTTGAGGGGCCAGCAGAAGGACGCCTCCGGGTGCAGGAATTTCTCGCTGCATTGAAGACCTGTTGGTGACCATCTGCTGTTGTCTAATCTATGGTCGGGTTGTTGTCTCTTTGACACATTCCCCATTTCCATTCTCAATTTTATTTTTATCACTATTGTTCAAGACATTCCTGTGTTGAAGACCCATTGGTGGCCTTGCTTGGGCTGTTTGGTCGGGTTGTTGTCTCTTTGACATATTCCCCATTTCCATTCTCAGGTTTATTTGAACATCCGACATATAGTTCCTAGCTTTATCAAACTTATTCAAACTTCTACAATCAGCAGCGGATGCAGCATCTGTTTCGCCTTAGAAATTTCATTTCGCAAAAGTTGCAAAATGCATCGATTTCGTTTTTGCGAAGAGAAATTATCAGAGGCTCATCACGTGGAAATTCGGGTAGTGTCATAATTACAAGTATGTTGGTCAGTCTTCAGGTTTTTTTTATGTTGTAGAGACTATTGTTTGTCTTTCTGTTGTTTTTTTTATGTTGTAGAGACTATTGTTTGTCTTTCCGTTGTTTGTTATGTTGTAGAGACTATTGTTTGTCTTTACGTTGTTTGTTATGTTGTAGAGACTATTGTTTGTCTTTCCGTTGTTTTTTATGTTGTAGAGACTATTGTTTGTCTTTCCGTTGTTTTTTATGTTGTAGAGACTATTGTTTGTCTTTCCGTTGTTTTTTATGTTGTAGAGACTATTGTTTGTCTTTCCGTTGTTTTTTATGTTGTAGAGACTATTGTTTGTCTTTCCGTTGTTTTTTATGTTGTAGAGACTATTGTTTGTCTTTCCGTTGTTTTTTATGTTGTAGAGACTATTGTTTGTCATTCCGTTGTTTTTTATGTTGTAGAGACTATTGTTTGTCATTCCGTTGTTTTATGTTGTAGAGACTATTGTTTGTCTTTCCGTTGTTTTTTTATGTTGTAGAGACTATTGTTTGTCTTTCCGTTCTTTACATTTTTTGCCATGGCTTAGTTAGTTTTTCTTCGATATGTAAGTGTGAATGTATATATATATTTGGTATTTTTTTACCCTCTTTATTTATAATTAAAATTTGAAAACTGCTTCTTTTCTTGGCATTCAAACCTATCACCCAAGTTTTAATTCCCATACTTTCTGTTCCCTATTTTTTTGTTTGTTTACCCAAGCATAACATCTCCAAAACAATTCAAACGGAATTCCAGAAATAACTTACCTTTTTGTTGAATCATAAAACAAGCGCCCGTACACAGCCTAAATGAAACAGACAAAATACATAGCAAAACAAAAGCCCTCATCATCCTGCTATCTTGAGATGAAAGTGTTATAACTGATGTATAATGTCTTTTTTCCTTACATTGATTTATTGCGTTTTGGGATCACATATAATCCAAGTTTATTCGAAATCAAGTGTGTAATATGTCTTAAATACGTTATCCCTATTGATGCTAGTTTTAGTTACTTTTATTTTATTGATAAGGTCAAAAATAAAGAGAACTGTTACATTAATACTCTGTTGTGATTAAACTGTGCATAGCGTCATCTTGAATCGAACTATGAAATAGTTCAGGGCCTCCTATATTTCACCCAAATCCGTATCTCAACAGGCATATATATATATATAGTAGTTCAGCTTTTATCTATAGTGCTCACTAATGATACCACCGGTACTGTAAGTATTTGTCAAACTTCAAGAAGTATGCCAAAGAGCATCACATGATACAGCCTACAGTTTTATTCATAACAACAGTTGGCGAATCACAGTGAAATACTATAGCGTAAGAATCTTCATAATACTAATTTGCCAAATGTTTTATTCTTAATTGGTCAGACCAAAAATTTAATCAAAATTTCAAATTTTATCTTTGGGATAGCTAGGCAATTTGAAAGACAGGACTCTGCATGAGTGTTTTACCATGATAACCAAAACCCAATCTAATTAAAAACCAATCTCTCATCGCTCCCGTTTTCTGATATTTAAAAACCGATCTCTCATTGCTCCCGTTTTCTGATATGTCGCGACATATCAGAAAACGGGAGCGATGAGAGATTGGTTTTTAATTAGATTGACCAAAACGGTACCTTTCATTGCTAAAATTTCTTTCCAAAAATAACCAGGTGCTCCGCAGGGCGCAGCTTTATACGACCGCAGAGGTCGAACCCTGAACAGTTGGGGCAAGTATGGACAAAACATTCAAGCGTGATACAGCTCTGAATTTGGATTGTGATCAAATTTTTGACATTACATGGTTTTTTTTTACACAAAACAAATGTCAAGATTTTACAAATCAATTAAAGATTTCTTCTTAAAACTTTTTAAATCTAAAATTAAATAGTTGACACAGCATAGGTTTCTGACACAGAATGAATGTGGTCTAATGAACTAGGGTTCATGTTTATATATTGGCGAGTTTTGATTGTGTCTATGGGCCACTCGATATCTCTCGGCCGGAAGTCAGAATAAAATTCTCGGAACGTCTCGAAAATTGTCGGTCATTTATACATGTCTTTAAAACAGGTTGTTATCTACGTCTTTGGTATGGTCCCTTGATGACCATTGACGACGCAATTATATTTCAAATTGTTTTAAAACGACCACTGTACACTGTGTGTATCTGGGTCAATTATAACGTGGTATTGTATGTTGTCTCGATAACATGTGAACTAATTATGTTTGAAGATTTAACAACGGGATACTGAGTGTGTATTTCATCCTAGACTTACGGGAGAGAGAAGATTCTGGTTAAAACATTAATATTAGATCGGAAAACAGAAAGATAATATTCTTATCAAAAGTATTTAATTTAATCGGAATCAAAGAAATATATACAAAATATTTACTGTATTTATGTTTCTGAAGAAACTAACAATGATTGAAATCAGAATATTTTCAGAGTTGTAATTAAGAAATAAATATTTTATATTACAAGATACTCTGCTTTGGTATTTTTAAATATTCATTTGTAAAGGAAGCATAAAAATTAAATCTAAATAAATTCTTGCATCCTACAAAAAAAAATGTTTATAAACAATAATCTTTATATTTGTACGTTAATTATTTCATACCATTTTAGTATTTAGGTTTTATGAGTAGTTATTATTTATTTTTTTGTATTGTACAAACCGGCTTCTCATGTAATGTAACGGTTTATTTCGTCCTCTGTGATATTTTATCCTGAGGATAATTTGTCCCGGTAATTTTTTTCCAGGCATGGTATTTCATTTCACAGGTTGATTTTTCCCAGAGGAGTGAAAATCTATCAGATTCTGTGTTATGCGGATAGTATGTACGGGTATATATTTGCCGTATTATATTTCACAGAACCGTGTGAAAAAGAGTCCCATTAACTACTATGTAAGTTACTCTCAATCAATATATACCTGACTATAATTATAAAATGTTTACAAAGGTAAGCAACTGTCTAGGGCCAGGTAAGGGAGGGGAAAAATTAGTATTAGTACTATTTCGCAGAACGATAAACAGATGCATAGACAGACCAAGGGGGTGGGGGAAATTTAGCTTATGACATATATGTAAGAAATCATTGAAGCTTGATGGGAGTGGGCAACCCTCTGGTCCATCAGAGCCCCCACACCTTTTTGAAAAGTTCTGGATCTGCCACTGAGATTTGCAGGTTTTCTTAGTAAAGATACCTTAAAATATCACAAACTGTGTGCTTTCCAGACCATAGTTTACATTTTTTTTTCATATTTTGCCGTGTCAAAATGACCTAAATTTAAAGGACAGTATATAGACCCAAAAATGGTATATCACATTCTACACATCAAGATTTTAGCAGGAAAGACTGCCATTGGAGTTTTTAACCATTGTGACTTTTTAATTTGATCTACTCCACTAATTAAAGTCGTTGAAGTAGAATATTTAATGTAGGTTTGTCCACATTTTGGTATATATTAATACATGTTTAGAAATAATGTTGAGCCTGTTCCTAGATGCCTGTTATAGACTTCAATATTTATTGTTTATTGAAAATAAATGGAATCAATTCTTTCAGAAAAGTTTAATTCTATGGAAATGTATCCCCCCTTTTATAAGTTGAAAAGGCTACATAGAGGTCAATATACAGTCTCCAACAGAAAACCAAAAAAGGAAAAATAAAGTGAATTTTGGAGAATTATTAAATGTACATGCATTTGAAATATTTAAGATATATTGTTTCAATTTTTTTAGTTCTAGGTTCCACATAACTACCATTTTAGAAAACGATTTCAATGCTAAGTCTATTAGAGGGATATTTGATTTTCATTGGTTGTAAATATGGAATCTTATTCAGTGGCAAAGGAAATAGACACTGACAAGTCTTAGATAACATTTTATATAGTTTTGAATTTTTCTTCGTCAGTTGACTAAAATTAGATGGAGGTGTGTTCTAATTTCCAACAGAGGAGCAATCAACCTATATCAATATGTGCATGAAGCAAATTGATAGTTGCTAGATACTGAATGATTATATCCACAATAAAGGTTTAACCTGTGCATATATACTTAAAACAAGATAAAAAAAGTCATGTCTTTTTCAGGACTTCTGAATCCAATCATGTAGTATGGAATGTTATTGAGATATGGTTTGGGTGGATGGATGGTCATGAAGGACCTGTAGTACAAAGTATATCACTGGATTTAGCTCTTTGTCTAAGTGTATTATTAAAGTACTTTGCTTTGAGCTCAGTTCATTGTTATGCAATTCATTCTTTGTGAAATTAAGATTTGACAGACAACTCTAATGGACAAGGATTTGTCAAAGTAGTATCATCTCTATGTACAATGTAAGTATTCAGGAGATAAAAGCATTCTATTTTGATTTGAACCATACATTTTATAAAAAAAAGTGGGAACAAATTTACCGGACAATGCTACTCCCACTACTAGCAATATGATGCTAGGTTGTTTTAATACATCTGTATTGCCTGCTGATGACTCGGCCCTGAGTGTAAACGGTCCTTCAATTAGGAGGGAAAAAAATTATAAGGCCTATCCAGTCTAAGGGAGCTACCATTTGATTTTTATGGGGGGAGCTAGGATGAAATTTGAAAAAAAAGGCAGGACAGGATTTTGAGTAAAAAAAAAAGGCAGGATGAGTAACTTGGCAAAAAAAAAAACAGCAGGATGACAATTGTTGTAAAAAAGTCAGGATAAGCTAAGAAAAAAAGAGGCAGGACCGAATAGACTGAAAAATAAAAAGGCAGGACAGAGATTACAACTAAAAAAAAAAGGCAGGACAAAATTTTTCATCCTAGCCCCCCCCATAAAAATCAAATGGTAGCTCCCTAATCGATTTCTAAAACTATACTTCATTGCACATGTTCAACATTTTTATACAACCACAAAAAATTTGGGGTCGTAAATTGGTATCCTGTCCGAAAGATGGTTTCTGGATAATAACTTTATTATAAGTCAACAGAAATCAACAAAATTATAACACAACGTTTATAACCACAAAAGGAAGCTTGGGATTGATTTTGGGGGTTATGGTCCCTAAGGTTTAGGAATAAGGGGTACAAAGGTGCCCAAAACAAGCTTTAATCTAGTGTCGGTTTAAAAAGTTGTGTATAAGTATTTCAATTGTTCTGAAATTGTACCACAATGTTTAATACCATAAGTAGAAGGTTCGGATATATTGTGTGGGTTATGGGACAAACAGTCTTAATTGGAGTTTGTCCAGAATGGTTCTTGAATTACCTAATACCAATGCTTTATGAAATCTTCTTTGAAAATTGGAGTTATCTTTCTTTGTTCAGTCAACTTAAATCAATTATACAATATACAATGCAATATTCACTTTATTACCAACTGATAAATTAAAGCAGTCATTAATAACCATTCAGTGATTGCAAGCACTTTCTAGGGTATGCCCTTTTACAAATGGAAAAATTATACATTTTTTTAGTTTCTGATCTCTTAACTGAAGTTTGTCTCCTCTAAATGTTTCTCATTTCAGAAATTAAAAAGAAAATTTCTTTAGATATTTTTGTTTGAAAGGATTAATATTCAGCAGCATAGTGAATTGCTCCTAACACAAAAGCAAAACAAATATTTAAGTTCATTAGACCACATTCATTCTGTGTCAGAAACCTAAGCTGTGTCATCTATTTAATCACAATTCAAACTCAGAGCTGTTTCCAGCTTGAATGTTGTGTCAATACTAGCCCCAACTGTTCAGGCTTCGACCTCTGCAGTCGTATAAAGCTGGGCTCTGCGGAGCATCTGGTCCATTCATTTGTTTATTTTTCAATTTGTGTGAATTAACATAGTTACAGTAAATGCTAATTACTGCACTTTCATACCACAACAAATATTGTATTGGTACATGTATCACTCAAATGTGTATCCATATAACAAAAAAAATGAAAAGGAATAATTTTGCATTACCTTTTGAATACTATGACTTTTTAGATATGTAGACATATTAAGACTCATTAGTAGATGTTGATAATATTGGCTTAAAATGCTTGAAATTCTATCAGATTACTTTTGGAGCAGTTATGAGTTTTGAAATTAGAAAGATCATATCATATGCAACAAGTGTAGTAAGTTTCAAGTTGATTGGAATTCAGCTTCATCAAAAACTACTTTGACCAAAAACTTTAACCTGAAACTCCCACTTCCATTTTCTATGTTCAATGGACCGTGAAATTGGGGTCAAAAGTCTAATTTGGCTTTAAAATTAGAAAGATCATATTATAATGAACATGTGTACTAAGTTTCGAGTTGATTGGACTTCAGCTTCATCAAAAACTACCTTGACCAAAAACTTTAACCTAAAGCGGGACAAACGAACGAACGGACCCACAGACCAGAAAACATAATGCCTATCTACTATTGTAGGTGGGGGCATAAAAAATTTAATAAATAACACTCATAATGCTCAGATTGGTTGTCATCGTGCAACATAGTTAATAACACCATATAGAAAAAACATAGAACTCATTTTGTCATAAGACACTGTCAAACATCCATACATACTATCCACACTCATCTGTGTCCACACTTGTTGTATTGTAATATATCCATAAAACGGAAAGTAAGATAAATTTAGTAAATATTTAAATTTTAGACGGTCGTGAATAAAAATACTTGTGTGTTTTCAATTCATAAAGCATGATTTTAAATCCTTGCAACTCACAACAACCGTAAAAATAATTTACAATAATCACAACAAAATTTAATTACAACCATAATGTTGATTATTTTATACCGTTTTAGTATGGATTTAGAAGTCTTTGCTTATATTTTGTATAGTAATATATTCACATAGTGGAATGTTAGAATTTAAAAGTAGATTCATTCGATAAATAAACTGTCCATATATATTCAAAAGAATTTGAAAAAAAATACTAACAGGAACGTTAGTTTTTTATAAAATTTAAATTCAATTTTTGTTTGTTTGTTTTAATAGTTTGACCGTATAGCATCTACATATTTGTACTATATGGTACGGTTTTGAAAATTGTATTCATTGTGTTGACCAACTATCCTACACCTCTTGATTCATTCACATTTTAGATCACATTTCAAAAGCACACTATCGGTTTGCGTTCTCAAAAATTCCGGATAAAATGTCAATGAATCCGGAGTCTAAACATTTAATGTAGGCCGTTTAACTTCGAATTCAACTATTACATTAAGATATGTGATGATGCAAATGCGTATTCTTTTCCTTGGTATCAGTGAGATGCTTTCTATTTACTATTTCGTGCGCTAAGATACTACTTGCATGCAATACTATTAAATTCACTCGTGACAGCTTATTTTCGTTTTTGTTATCTAAATTCAGGACACGGCAGATAGAGCTTCACATGTGACTTTCAAGCACGGTCATAATTTCTAACGGTATTCTGACCTCGAGTTGTTTCTCTTTTGTTTCTTTTTTGAGACACTGTCCTATTATAAACTTTGACCTTTTCGAAAAGCTAAGGATTGTCTACCCCAGGAATAGATTCTTTAGCTTTGTAATGTATTTAGCCTTTTTACTTTTTTTCATTCGAGCGTCACTGATGCTTTTTTGTATCTACTGAACTCGTGTCTGGCGTACATCATTTTAATTCTGGTATCTTTTTATATCTACATACCTTTTTATATAAATTGGTTATTTGAAAGTGTGTACAGGTATTCATAAACTTCTGAATTAAGAAATTCTTCGGCAAAACTAAGTTTCCCTGTAGAATGTTTGAATTGATTTAAGTAAGATCAAGAAATCCTTAAAATTTGAGATGTTTTATGAGACCAAAATAAGTCTCTTCATAAGAGATCCCAATCAATTGCATGCCACAGGTTTCACCGCATACAACATCTACCATGAGTACAGACAGCTTCAAATACGAGTTGAGAATATATAGGCATTCATGTAGGAAACAACATATAAAGATATGATAGATAAAATAAATAAATACATCCAGAATTCCACATTGTAAAGCAAACTGAGTAGGTTTGTGCTTTTTGCATAAGACTTAAAGTCATCCGGTTAGTAGAAATTTGGATTTTCCAAAGGGTTATAATCGGAAAAATTATGACCATTCCCAAGTATGAATAAAATAGTCGCGCTTTAAAATAACTATTCAAATAGAGGCTGTAAATATATACTTTCAACTGGCTTCTTATATTCACAGTCAATTATTTCAATTCAAAAGAAATCACAAATTCAGCAACAATCTTTTGGTGACCCGGCAGTCAGCGGTATTAGGTTCATGTATTGCTTTTCTTTTTTAAAGAAAGCAACTTGTTTTGCCTTTGAGCAATTCACTATGCTGTTGAATATTAATCCTCTCAAAAAAATGTTTGAAGAAATTTTCTTTTTATTTATGAAATCTGAAATGAGAAAAAATTAACACCCCCCCCCCTTTTTCACATCCCCGTTTCCCTTTTTCCAAAACTGATATCAATTCAAATTTCTAATGGAGTTTGCAACAATAACTACTCATTTAAATACATCATAAAATATTAAGATTTAAAAAAACTGCTTGTTATCACTGAATGGTAAAGATTATTTTAATTTATCAGTTGGTAGTAAAAAGTGAATATACATTGTATATTGTATATAACAAAGATTTAAGTTGATTCTGGACAAAGAAAGATAACTCCAATTAAAAAAAAATCTTGCTATTGCACAATATTTTGCAATTAGATATTTCTTGCTTACTATTCTGGACAAAGAAAGATAACTCTAATTTAAAAAAAATTTGCTATTTCACAATATTGTGCAATTAGATATTTCTTGCCATTGCGCAATACTGTGCAATTGAAAAGACTTGCTATTGCACAATACTTAATATAATAATTTTAGATCCTGATTTGGACCAACTTGAAAACTGGGCCCATAATAAACAAGAGGCTGTCACAACGACAGCAAACCGGATTTATTTACATTTATTTGTGTCCTGGCAATATCAGATGATATCATTACTGATGAATGGTGAAAGTGAAAATCATCAATATCAAATTTGACCTCTATTTTGTCATCAGTATCAACATTTTGAAATAATAATATTTGAAAAGCTTAGATTGAATGGTTCATGAGTAAATGCAACAACGTGAATGGAAACGCCATTTTACGATCTTTCAAGAACCATAACTCCTGAACAGTAAAAGTCAAAATCGTCATTATGGAACTTGACCTCTATTTTGTCATCAGTAACAACATATTAAAATTTCAAAAGCTTTGGTTGAATGGTTCATGAGAAAATGCACGGACACGACGGGAAACACCATTTTTCAATCTTTCAAGAACCATAACTCCTGAACGGTAAAAGTCAAAATCGTCATTATTGAACTTGACCTCCATTTTGTCATCAGTAACAGCATATTAAAATTTCGGAAGCTTTGGTAGAACAGTTCATGCATAAATGCACGGACACGACTGGAAACTCCATTTATCAATCTTTCAAGAACCATAACTCCTGAACGGTAAAAGTCAAAATCGTCATTATTAAACTTGACCTCCATTCTGTCATCAGTAACAACATATTAAAATTTCGGAAGCTTTGATAGAACAGTTCATGCATAAATGCACGGACACGACTGGAAACTCCATTTTTCAATCTTTCAAGAACCATAACTCCTGAACGGTAAAAGTCAAAATCGTCATTATTAAACTTGACCTCCATTCTGTCATCAGTAACAACATATTAAAATTTGGGAAGCTTTGGTAGAACAGTTCATGAGTAAATGCACGGACACGACTGAAAACTCCATTTTTCAATCTTTCAAGAACCATAACTCCTGAACGGTAAAAGTCAAAATCGCAATTATTAAACTTGACCTCCGTAAAGTTGTCAGTAATGACATATTAAAATTTTAAAAGCTTTGGTTGAACGGTTCATGAGTTAATGCACGGACAACATTTGATTGCCGCCTTTCAAGAACCATAACTCCTGAACGGTAAAAGTCAAAATCGCCATTATTGAACTTGACCTTTGTATAGTTGTCAGTAATAACATATTAAAATTTTAAAAGCTTTGGTTGAACGGTTCATGAGTTAATGCACGGACAACATTTGATTGCCGCCCGCCCGCCCGACCGCCCGACCGCCCGGCCGCCCGCCGTACATCCCCAAATCAATAACCGACATTTTTGTCACAAAAATCCGGTTAAAAATCTAAGTACATTTTTGGATTCAGCATATCAAAGAACCCCAAGATTTCAATTTTTGTTAAAATCAGACTAAGTTTAATTTTGGACCCTTTGGACTTTAGTGTAGACCAATTTGAAAACAGGACCAAAAATGAAGAATCTACATACACAGTTAGATTTGGTATATCAAAGAACCCCATTTATTCAATTTTTGATGAAATCAAACAAAGTTTAATTTTGGACCCCGATTTGGACCAACTTGAAAACTGGGCCAATAATCAAGAATCTAAGTACTTTTTTAGATTCAGCATATCAAAGAACCTAACTGATTCATTTTTTGTCAAAATCAAACTAATTTTAATTTTGGACCCTTTGGACCTTAATGTAGACCAATTTGAAAACGGGACCAAAAGTTAAGAATCTACATACACAGTCATGACAGTTAGATTCGGCATATCAAAGAACCCCAATTATTCAATTTTGATGAAATCAAACAAAGTTTAATTTTGGACCCTTTGGGCCCCTTATTCTGTTGGGACCAAAACTCCCAAAATCAATACCAACCTTCCTTTTATGGTCATAAACCTTGTGTTTAAATTTCATAGATTTCTATTTACTTATACTAACGTTATGGTGCGAAAACCAAGAATAATGCTTATTTGGGCCCTTTTTTGGCCCCTAATTCCTTAACTGTTGAAACCAAAACTCCCAAAATCAATCCCAACCGTTCTTTTGTGGTCATAAACCTTGTGTCAAAATTTCATAGATTTCTATTAACTTAAACTAAAGTTATAGTGCGAAAACCAAGAAAATGCTTATTTGGGCCCTTTTTGGCCCCTAATTCCTAAAATGTTGGGATCAAAACTTCCAAAATCAATACCAACCTTCCTTTTGTGGTCATAAACCTTGTGTTAAAATTTCATAGATTTCCATTCACTTTTACTAAAGTTAGAGTGTGAAAACTAAAAGTATTCGGACGACGACGACGACGACGACGACGACGACGACCAACGTGATAGCAATATACGACGAAAATTTTTTCAAATTTTGCGGTCGTATAAAAATAATGCTTATTTGGGCCCCTTTTTGACCCTTAATTCATAAACTGTTGTGACCTCAACTCCAAAAATCAATCCCAACCTTCCTTTTGTTGTCATAAACCTTGTGTTAAAATTTCATTTCTATTTACTTATACTTAAGTTAATGTGCGAAAACCAAGAATAATGCTTATTTGGGCCCTTTTTTGGCCCTTTATTCCTAAATTGTTGGAACCAAAACTACCAAAATCAATCCCAACCTTCCTTTTGTGGTCATAAACCTTGTGTCAAAATTTCATAGATTTCTATTCACTTAAACTAAAGTTATAGTGCGAAAACCAAGAAAATGCTTATTTGGGCCCTTTTTGGCCCCTTATTCCTAAAATGTTGGGACCAAAATTCCTAAAATCAATCCCAACCTTCCTTTTGTGGTCATAAACCTTGTGTTAAAATTTCATTGATTTCTATTCACTTTTACTAAAGTTAGAGTGCGAAAACTAAAAATATTCGGACGACGACGACGACGACGACGACGACGACGACGACGACGACGACGCAGACGACGACGCCAACGTGATAGCAATATACGACCAAAAATTAAAATTTTTGCGGTCGTATAAAAATAGATAGAAACAAAAATCACAAAAAGCACGATATTCTTTAATCACATATATACAGATCATGGACTAAGGTTTTATTTGATTCATTTTTCTTAGTCGTCCTTGGTTGTACGAGGAACATATATATTGACGATATTTTATACCGAAAAGCCTATCAGATTTATTTCACGTAGGATATACTGTTCCCGGGTTGTACCAGTTTATTTTGAATGGTCTTATTATACTCTTATGCGCTGTTTTCCCGGTTTTGTTGGTTTTTAATCATCACATGTTTACACTGTCAAATAACATTTTTAAGGGTTAAAAGTTCACAAATCATCGGAATCGTACTTGACATGTTTATGGGTAGGCTGCTTATAAGTATAAGCATTAATAATCCTATTATTTAGTTGATTTTATTTACAACAGGAAATAAAACTTATTCTTTTGAAATAATGCTTGAATTAAAACTGATTTGTTGATTTACACTGTGCCAGTCCCTGGCTAGATGTAAGGACAACTTTTTGTTTTTCAAACCAGCGTAGCATTATCACAATTAACATTTAATTTAGCTAGTGGTAACAAGATAGCACAGAAAAGAAATAAGGTACATGTAGATAAAAAATCCATAAAACATACAATGATTTTAAAATAAAGGAAGAAAAATGATAAAGGATAAGACATGTAAGACAGGTTTTGAACTTACTGAGATATTCTCTGATAGGAAATAATCAGTTCATTAGAAAAATGATTTTGAAAATTGAGGTCAAGGTAAGACGAACCCTCCAAGGCAGATATGTTCCACTTACCAACTATAATGTTCATGTTGCTTAAAAAGAATCAGAAAAACGGACATACATGTAACCACAATTGAATTAAGCAATGAACAATGAAATTAAGGTCAAGGTCAGATTAATCGTACCATACGGACATGTACATCTTTCAATCATTCCATACACCAAATATAATTGACATGTTGCATACAGTATCTGAGAAACAGTCCTAACCTCGTAACATAATGATGACCAACAAATTATGAAAATTAGGTTTAGGTCGGTGGAAACCCTTACCTACGGAAATGTACACCATATAATCAATCCACTCACAAAATATAGTTGACCTATTGCTTCTAGTTTCTGAGAAACGAACATAACCACAAAACTTTACATTGATCAATAAACCAATAAAATAAGTGAATTTGTGCTCTACTGTTCATTAATGATACTCTCGCCCGCCAATAGTATAAGGTAAAGTACAGGAATTGATGAATGATGAATTTGAAAACGCATCACACTGTATAGCCGACTCAAAAAAACCATGAAACCAAATTTCAGAAATCCATGTAATGTAGTTAATGAGAAGAATGTCACGAAAAATATACATGGGACAGATGTACGAACTGATGGATAGACGAACAGACAAAGGTGAAACGGTATAACCCCAATTTTTTAAAGCAGGGTATAATTAGGGCAAGTTTAGATGAACCCTGCTATACAGACATGTACACCTTCATTTTTTCATCATTTTTATACAATCAATTCAGATCTCCAATAGTGTTAAGCTGTTGCACATACACTAATGAACCATCTACATGATGTCAGATGAATCCTGTGTGAAAGACATGTATACCTTACAATCATACAATATACCATCTACATGATGTCAGATGAATCCTGTGTGGAAGACATGTATACCTTACAATCATACAATATACCATCTACATGATGTCAGATGAATCCTGTGTGGAAGACATGTATACAATTACAATCATACAATATACCATCTACATGATGTAACAGATGATCCTGTGTGAACAAGAATGTATACCTTACAATCATACAATATCCATTAACATGTACTGTCAGATGAATCCTGTGTGACAGACATGTATACCTTACAATCATACAAATATACCATCTACATGATGTCAGATTGAATCCTGTGTGAAAGACATGTATACCTTACAATCATACAATATACCATTACATGATGTCAAGTATGAATCCTGTGTGAAAGCATGTATACCTTTACAATCATACATTATACCATCTACATGATGTCAAAGTCAGATGAATCCTGTGTGAAAGACATGTATACCTTACAATCATACAATATACCATTACATGATCAGTCAGATGAATCCTGTGTGAAAGACATGTATACCTTACAATCATACAATATACCATCTACATGATGTCAAGATGAATCCTGTGTGAAAGACATTATCCTTACATACATTACCATACAGCAATGACCTGTGTGAGACTGTACTTATACATACTACTGATGTCAATGATCTTAGATGTACTACAATATACAATCCATACATAGTCGTATCGTGTGAGACGTACCTTAATAATACCTCACGATGTGTGAACTGTGTGAAAGCAGTACTACATCATCAAAACATCTATGTGTGATGATCCTGTAAGATGTACTTACATCATATCCATACATGATGTCAGATGAATCTGTGTGAAGACATGTTACTTCATATACAATATCACAAACAATCATACATGAGTCGTGAATTGTGGAAGAGTAACTTACATTACTACCATCACTGATGTCAGTATCTGTTGAGAGTAACTAAATACATATCCTCACTGGCAGAGATCTGTGAGATGTATACTCAACATACATTACCTTAATGGTAAGTCAGATGATCTGTGAAGACATGTTACCTTAATCTAATCCATTAATGAGCAGGAATCTGTGTGAAGATGATACCTACATCATAAATATCATAGGCAGTGATCGTGAGACAGTATACTACATACATTACTCTATGATTCGATGACCGTGTGAAAGATGTTACCTCATTACATTCATACTGATGTCAGATGATCTGTGTAAATGTTCTTACAAAACAATATATGTCAGATCTGGTGAATGTACCTTACATTATACTTAATGATGTCAGAGAACGTGTGAAAATGTACTTACATATACATACATTACATGAGGCAGGAATCCTGTGTAAAGCGTCTTAATCTACAATCCTCTATGATTCAGATGATCGTGTAAGACTGATACTAATACATATCCATCTACTGATGTGATGATCCGGTGAAGACATGTTACTTAATCATAATATACATATGTCTGATGTGAAGAATGTTACATCTTCATGATGTCGATATCCGTGGAAATGTATACTACATCATACAATATCATACTGTGTCATGAATCCTGTGTGAAGAATGTATACCTTACATCATACAATATACATCACATGATCAGTAATCCTGTGAGACATGTATACTTACATACAATACATACATGAGTCAGATGAATCTGTGGAAATGTATACTTACAATATAATACCATCTAATGAGTCAGATGATCTTGAAGACAGTATACTACACATACAATACCATCAGATGTCAGATGAATCTTGTAAGCATTATCTCATATAATATCATTACATGTGTCGATGATCTGTGTGAAGATGTACCTTAATCATCTTACATGATCAATGACTGGTGAAGACAGTACTACATCATAAATATCATACATAGTCTAATCCGTGTAAGACTGTAACCTCATTACAATCTACATGATGTCGATAATCCTTGTGAAGACTAACTAATCATCAATACTTACTGATGCGATAATCTGTGAAATGACCTTCAATCATACAAATACATCTCTGTTCTGATCCTGTTAAAGACATGTAACTATATAATATACACTACATTGTGATCTGTTAAGACGTATACTCATATCATAACATCACATGATGTCGTGAATCTGTAAGCTGTTATTCATCTACTATACAATGATCAATATCTTGTGAGCGAACCTTCAATCATCAATATCAATCATACAATATACCATCTACATGATGTCAAAGTCAGTGAATCCTGTGTGAAAGACATGTATACCTTACAATCATACAATATACCATCTAACATGATGTCAAAGTCAGATGAATCCTGTGTGAAAGACATGTATACCTTACAATCATACAATATACCATCTACATGATGTCAGATGAATCCTGTGTGAAAGACATGTATACCTTACAATCATACAATATACCATCTACATGATGTCAAGTCAGATGAATCTGTGTGAAAGACATGTATACCTTACAATCATACAATATACCATCAACATGATGAAATCAGATGAATCCTGTGTGGAAGACATGTATACCTTACAATCATACAATATACCATTACATGATGTCAAAGATGAATCCTGTGTAAAGACATGTATACCTTACAATCAACATATACATCTACTGATGTAAAGTCAGATGAATCCTGTGTAAAGACATGTATACCTTACAATATATCAATTTACATCTAATGATCAAGTCAGATGAATCCTGTGTGAAAGACATGTATACCTTACAATCATACAATTCCATCTACATGATGTCAGAATGAATCCTGTGTGAAAGACATGTATACCTTACAATCATACAATATACCATCTACATGATGTCAGATGAATCCTGTGTGAAAGACATGTATACCTTACAATCATACAATATACCATCTACATGATGTCAAAGTCAGATGAATCCTGTGTGAAAGACATGTATACCTTACAATCATACATATACATCTACATGATGTCAGATGAATCCTGTGTAAAGACATGTATACCTTACAATCATACAATTAACCATCTACATGATGTAAAGATGAATCCTGGTAAGACATGTTACCTTCATCAATATCCATTACATGATGATATCCGTGAGATGTAACTTACAATCATATTACCATCACAGTGTCAATGATCCTGTGTAAGCTGTTACTTATACAATTACATACTGATGTCAGATGATCGTGTGAGACTGTAACTTACAATATACAATATACCATCATGATGTCAGAGAACCTGTGTAAGAAGTATACTTACAATCATACAATTACCATATGTGTCAGATGAATCTTGTGAACTATACCTTACATCTAAATACTCACTGTGTCGATGAATCTGTGAGATTATACTTACAATCTACAATTCATCTACATGATCAGATGAATCCTGTGTAAGACAGTAACTTCATTAATACCATCATGATCAATGACGTGTAAGCATGTACCTTACATCAATTCATATATTACAATCTACAATCATACATAGTCAAAGTCGATGAATCCTTGTGAAAATTATACTACAATAAATCCATAATGATGTCAGATGACCTGTGTAACATTCTTACATCTACAATACCTACATGAGTCGTGTCCTGTGTAAGACATGATACTTCATATACATACATCACTGTCAATCAGTACTGTGTGAGAAGTATACTTACAATCTCAAACATAATGATGTCAGATGATCTGTGTAAGACTGTTACTCATCAACAAACCTCACATGTTCAATGAATCTGTGTGAAGACATGTACTTACATATATACATGTATACCTTACAATCATACAATATACCATCTACATGATGTCAATGAAATCCTGTGTGAAAGACATGTATACCTTACAATCATACAATATACCATCACATGATGTCAAAGTCAGATGAATCCTGTGTGAAAGACATGTATACCTTACAATCATACAATATACCATCTACATGATGTCAAAGTCAGATGAATCCTGTGTAAAAGACATGTATACCTTACAATCATACAATATACCATCTACATGATGTCGTCAGATGAATCCTGTGTGAAAGACATGTATACCTTACAATCATACAATATACCATCTACATATGTAAGTCAGATGAATCCTGTGTAAAAGACATGTATACCTTACAATCATACAATATACCATCTACATGATGTCAGATGAATCCTGTGTGAAAGACATGTATACCTTACAATCATACAATATACCATCACATGATGTCAAAGTCAATGAATCCTGTGGAAAGACAGTATACCTTACAATCATACAATATACCATCAACATGATTGTCAGATGAATCCTGTGTGAAAGACATGTATACCTTACAATCATACAATATACCATCAACATGATGTCAAAGTCAGATGAATCCTGTGTGAAAGACATGTATACCTTACAATCATACAATTACCATCACATGATAAGTCAGATGAATCCTGTGTAAAGACATGTATACCTTACAATCATACAATTACCATCTACATGATGTCAGATGAATCCTGTGTGAAAGACATGTATACTTACAATCATACAATATACCATCACATGATGTCAAAATGAATCCTGTGTGAAAGACATGTATACCTTACAATCATACAATATACCATCAACATGATGTCAAAATGAATCCTGTGTAAAAGACATGTATACCTTACAATCATACAATATACCATCAACATGATGTCAAAGTCAGATGAATCCTGTGTGAAAGACAGTATACCTTACAATCATACAATTACCATCTACATGATGTCAGATGAATCCTGTGTAAAGACATGTATACCTTACAATCATAAATTTACATCTACATGATGTCAGATGAATCCTGTGTGAAAGACATGTATACCTTACAATCATACAATATACCATCTACATGATGTCAAAGTCAGATGAATCCTGTGTGAAAGACATGTATACCTTACAATCATACAATATTACCATCTACATGATGTCAAAGTCAGATGAATCCTGTGTGAAAGACATGTATACCTTACAATCATACAATATACCATCAACATGATGTCAATCGATGAATCCTGTGTGAAAGACATGTATACCTTACAATCATACAATTTACCATTCAATGATGTCAAAGTCAGATGAATCCTGTGTGAAAGACATGTATACCTTACAATCATACAATATACCATCTACATGATGTCAGATGATGAATCCTGTGTGAAAGACATGTATACCTTACAATCATACAATATACCATCAACATGATGTCAAAGTCAGATGAATCCTGTGTGAAAGACATGTATACCTTACAATCATACAATATACCATCTACATGATGTCAAAGTCAGATGAATCCTGTGTGAAAGACATGTATACCTTACAATCATACAATATACCATCAACATGATGTCAAAGTCAGATGAATCCTGTGTGAAAGACATGTATATCTTACAATCATACAATATACCATCTACATGATGTCAAAGTCAGATGAATCCTGTGTGAAAGACATGTATACCTTACAATCATACAATATACCATCTACATGATGTCAAAGTCAGATGAATCCTGTGTGAAAGACATGTATATCTTACAATCATACAATATACCATCTACATGATGTCAAAGTCAGATGAATCCTGTGTGTGAGACATGTATACCTTACAATCATACAATATACCATCTACATGATGTCAAAGTCAGATGAATCCTGTGTGAAAGACATGTATACCTTACAATCATACAATATCCCATCAACATGATGTCAAAGTCAGATGAATCCTGTGTGAAAGACATGTATATCATACAATATACCATCTACATGATGTCAAAGTCAGATGAATCCTGTGTGAAAGACATGTATACCTTACAATCATACAATTTACCATCTACATGATGTCAAAGTCAGATGAATCCTGTGTGAAAGACATGTATACCTAGTCCAGTCGATTTGTGCAGATTTTAAGCAAAATTGCTCACAATGTGGTAAAAGCATGAAATTTTGCATAGTTGTAGTAAAGGTGATGGAGAACATTTTCAGCTATGGACCCACTCTGGAAATTGACATTTGCGGGAGTGGCGGCCATTTTAAAAATGGCGGACGTTGAATTTGAAAAAAATACTTAAAAAATTCATGAAAATTTTATTACTCAAGTTATTGTCTTGAAACTTGGAAAATAAAGTGATAATACGTATTTGAGTAGAACAACATTCAATTTTGTTGATAAAAATTAGTTATACGCCTAAAGAGATGTGTTCGATTTGAAAAAAATCTGATTTTTTTTAAGCCAAAATAGGTTGACCTTCAAAATCGAAGTCGATGAAAATAAACATTTGTTTAGTATTGTTAATCTGAAAAAAACTTTAATAAACCTCCATTGGCATAATGTCAGTATAATTTGTGTCATATCATACAATAATGAATGTCATAACGAACTCAATTGCTCATATGTTCTCAATGACATCATAAAAATCACAAAATAAATGAGAAGAAAAAGTTTTGTCAATTGATATAATAGCAATCCCTGTATTTCAATCCCTATCACATTGTCCGCCACATTTACACAGAGCAGTACAACTTAATGATGCCTTTACACATTTACATCGACCTCTGCAACCGTTTTCACTTTTACATCCACATTTTATAAGTTCAGCACAGGACTCTGACGCTTGTTGTAGCGATGTCCAGAATGGTTCCCATAGCCCTTCTTTGTTTCGCTTCCAACCCCAGATGGAAGGCGATGGTGATTCTTGGAGTTTAACAAGAGCTTGTCCCCAACAAAATCCTGCTTGGTAAGCAGCTCTCTTTATGTGTTGGTGTAATGCGGCAGAGCTTGGAGGAATGTTTTCTATAGATCGTCCTTTTCTCGTGAATAGATCTTTTCTTGCCGCATCTACACCCAAGCACTCGCTAGTCCTGTCATACATCAAAACGACAAAACGCTCAATGTTTAAAACAGCTTCGTTAACACAGTCTTCATTTGGTTTATCACTCAATAGTTTGAAATCTTCAGTCACTGCATTAAAGGATAACCATGTGTCCCATGCAGTTTTCTTTCCACGATTCGAAAATGATGAAACTTGGTCACAACCACTAAATGCGTGGAAGAACAGAAGTGCATTGGACTTAGAAGGCCCCATAAATAGAGCTATTTCATGAACAGGGATGTACCTGAAGTTTTTTCCAACTCCAAATGCCATCCATAAGGACGTTATGTTCAACTTGTGCACTGCTGACACTGCAATTACAACAACGTCGGTGTCAACGGTTCTAATCATAATTTTCTGAATTCCACTTTTCACCGCATCTGCAACATGTAACAATATACGAGTGTCCGCCTCTTCATGATTGCACGGTGATAGGTTGCCTTTATTCTTATCTGGTTTGTTGCAAATAACTTCGCTTCCCTTTGTTGAAACTACTGTCGTCTGAACACTTGGAGTAAGCGTCAATAGCTGTTCCGCTAGATAGGCAAATAACTCTGTCTTGTTGTCGTCAATTCTTAGAAATGACTCCCAATTACCAGGAATAGTAGAATCTGCCTGCACACGTCTTCTGATACCTTTTCCTCGCTTGCCACGAGTTGATGCCTTCAAGCTGTCCTGACGGTATTCATCCCATATAACATCTATCCGACTGCATGACTTCAAATAATTATTAATATGAGGAAGGAAAACTTGCTTAGAGTAATCCTCAAAGGTTTTGCAAAACCTAGGCTTCAGTATATTAACAATAACAGCTCCGTCTAAAATAATGGCATCTACATCAGGAATCTCAGTAACAATTACGCACATTTTCTCTAATGGCACTAACAAATCAGACTTGGAACCAAGTCTCAACTGACCAAACTGGGACAGTGAAGGTGGGTAAGCTTGGTTCTCATGACGAAAAAACTCATCCAGATCACTATCACGAACCTGGCAAGACACATACAACTGGGAAAATAAAGAGCAATTCTGCTTTAAGGAGCTAATTTGTCTTTTTTCCTTTGATTCACTTCTCAATTCCTGGCGACTGAAGAGGTGTAATTTATTTTGTTTAATTGGATTGGATAGTGGTGTTGTCCTCTTGTCAAGACGTTCCCTCACGTACTCATGGTACTTATCATTCCCTATTTGTTCAATATTTCTAACTGTATTTGCAACTTTTGGATCTACTATGTCACGTGTGTCCAATACTAAAAGATCTTCTGATTCCTCCAAAAACGGATTTCCCATTTCCTCTATTGTAGCTGTCAATGCTATAACTTGTTTCACAAAAGCCTTCTGCTTACTTTCAACCTGTTCATGGTGTCTAACATTTGGACCTTTACTTTGTTCATGCTTAATCAGTTCTTGTGATAACTCGAATTCATTGACCGCACGAGCCATTTCTGGACCACACACCATCCATCGAAGAAGTTGAGATGCATTCTCTGTTAGTCCAATAACTCCACCTTCACCCTTTACTAGCTTGTTGTTCTGTTCATGAGCATGATCAATGGCTATGGCAGAGAATGTGCTGTGCGTTTTGTGAACAACGAAATGTCCGCTCTCAAATTCTGTAGCAATACTGGGTGCTATTGTGTCCATGCAAACATATCCCGAACATGAATAGGAAGCCATCGAGCGTAATTAGGGTGATCTAACGCGAAAAACCAAGGTATCAACATAGTGAGAGAGTCTTTGTACAGGGTGAAATTCCCTTCACGGAGAGATCGAACAAATATAAGAATGATCAGTTCCAGCTTCAAGGTAAGTGACCAGAAATGAAACAAAGGGCTCTCAATTTCTCTCCTTTCTTTCCACTCTTCGAAGCTGATAGTGTTTTCCGCTTGATCATCAACTGTGTCTAAATATTGTCTGTAGGCTTTATGCATTAGCATATGTAAGGAACAAGCAGTCACTTGATGCGCATGTCGAGTTCGGGTCACATGGGATGCTTTGAGGAATGATTCTGCTGTTCCAGCAGATGCAACGTTTGACTGGCTCAAAGCATTCACCCATCCACTATTTTGTAGCCAATCTCCAATTGTTCTCAAAGCAGCAATTTCAATATGTAGACCACCAAACATTATCACAATATGATTTTCCCCATATCTTGCAGGCCAATTCCACTGAATGTTTTTAGCAAGGGCATACAGAGGTTGATCACATGCCATGACTGGTATTTGTCCTGGGTTCAAGAAAGACACACACTCTTTAATAATTGTCATCGAGTGGCGAATCATTGCAGTGGACTTGGCTTCCTCCTGAAACAATGGCAAAACTGAACTAATGTCTAAAGGTGGTAATTCAACTGCATGAGTCTGAGAAAGATTTGCATGAAATGCAGACCATGTCACATTCTTGTTATCTGTGTCATCATCTTCTATCTCCTGACGTACATGATTAAGCCATCTGCAAATCAGAAATATTAAATACATGCATATTTTTAATCCTTCGAAGATTTCAATATGTGTCTTGTAGGCTGCAAAAATGTTGCCATCATGTATGATAATATAAATATTTAGAATGTGTTCTGCATGTCTATAGCATAGGTGTGAACGGTAAGTATAAGCAGATCGATGGGAGCAACCATTTGTATTTTTGTGGGGGCTATATGACCAATTATCTTATCCTATTATGTTCAGTCTAAAAATTGTAACTTTAAATAATCAAAATAGAGGGTTAGTCCTGTATAAATTATTTAAATTGGCATCTAGTCAATAAAAAACAAATGGTTGTTCCCTTCAAGTGGTTATTATGGTTTTGACTACATATGTTTGTAATCAATAAGAGATGATTATGATGGAAGGTTAGTGAATGAGTAAATGCTGTGCAAGAAGTTGAAGCGTAGTAGTAGCATTAATCGAAATATAACATATATATACATACTTGTTGTTTATAGTTATTATTATATGAATATATGTACAAGCATTGCTCTCGCCGTATTCTGATATACAAGTAGTTACTATTAAATTATGATACTTATGATTATGATCTTTGTATATGAAATACCTATACTCTAATTGCTGTGCAACAGAGAAGAAACCACATTCACTGAACAGCAGGCTATCTACAGATGGAATAGCTGTTGGCTCTTTAGGCAGTACAACTGGTGGAACTACTGAGTATCTTTCTGGTAACGGTTTTATAGTGTCTCGTTTCACATTTTCAATTATAGATGTCATTGCTCTAACTGTACCATAATTGTCCTGACTCGGGTGTTGGAAAAGAGAAATGGCAGTTCCATGCAAAGAACCCTTAGCCGAAGTGGAACTAGGATTATGATCAATGTTATCAACTGCTGCTGTCGTGAATACATCGCAACGTAGTTTAGCAGGACAGACTACATCATCGTCTTTGAACATCTCGCAAATAGAATTCCCCATAGCTGTTGATATATTCATCACTCTGTCATACGAGATACTGAGTCCTAAATTGTATAGTTTATCTACAAGGTCTCTTTTTCTCGTTTCTGCATGAATGACCATACCCAAATATATGGGTAGCGGAGGCTCTCTGTCTGAGGTGTGATATGTTGCAGCTGTACTCTTTCGTCGACGAACTGCAGAATTAAACTGTAACAACTGAGATATGGTAAGTGTTGTCTGTGACTCAACAACATTACTAGACTGTGTCTCGATATTTGGCCCACCTAGAATCATTCTCACTAAAGATACTAATGTCTGAGGAACTGATTCGTGTTGACAGCTCTCAGTGAATGTCCCTTTAAAGCTATATCGAGTATCAAACATATCTCTTCGAACTATTTTGGCCGCTTTGGCTATAATGAGTCCTTCATCGTCGCAACTATAAGAAGTTGCTTGTTTCAGAGCTTCACCTACGTCATCGTTGAAAATTAAGAGAACGTCTCTACCTTGCTTGTGCGCCTGCAGATCTGGTATGGCAGCTAGTATACGATTTTTCAGATGTGTCGTATTGATCTTTCCTGCAATCACAATTCCGAGTTGCTCAATGCGTTTACTATACAATTTAGCCAGATCGGCAAGTTTGAAGATTGGTAAAATATCTGTTTCAGACCGTGAACCGTCAATATATTCAATCAATTCGGCAAGCACAATTCCATGAATTACAGATTCTTGGTTTTCTTTTTTAGTCTTTGGAGTCTGTCTTTTTGCCTTGTTGTAAAGTTTTATCAAACATTTGGCATGATACTTGGCCTCCTGTGATATCAAGTCCCCAATACTTAATTTGGCTAGAAGAACAGTGTCCTGTAGTTCAAGGGCACATTCTCGTACTCTTTTGTCGATCATGAATGTCGAGGCATCGTGCAGATCATCGGATATATCTCCACAGAAAAAACACCCTTCAGGTGATGCTCTTGTTAAATCACCACAACTCTGTCTTGTGACTTTACTGGCAAAATCATTCGATGTATCTTCAGTTTCAGGCGTTTGCTTTCGTTTTTCTTTACGAGATATTTTTAGGTCTGAATATTTGTTCCGACACGATTTGTGCCATTTGGCCTTATGATTTTGAAGTGTTTGTGCAATTCCGTCGCCTTCATTTAACTGTTCCAAGTCGATTGATGAGGGAAACCAATTCAATGCACAGCATCTGTGTATGATAGCATCAAAGGATTGATAACCAGCTCCGATGTCAATGTTTATTTTTTTGTTATCTGCTGGGCATTGTAGGTCCTCGTGTGTTCTCTCTTGACAGATCATACATTCATTCCAGTCTATATGTTCACTACTAGGTTTTACAGTGTTTCCAGCGTTTTCAATATCTACAAGTTTTATCTTTTTCGACATAGTGTGGTCATATATCTATATGTTATATTCTGTTGTCAATGTTATTTAGGCAAATCTGTAATTACAAGAAATTATGCATTATATACCTTCATTTCGTTTATGGTCAAATAGTGCTTATTTGACCACATGGTGAATACCAAATACAAATAGCAATATAAGAATGATTTGATAAGCTAAATTTAAATATATATCAGTTCATTAGTTTAAATGCAAATGATAAAATAAAATACAACAGCAAAAAAAAAAAAAAAAAAAAATTTTTTGTTTTCAAAATGGCCAACATTCAAAATGGCCGCCATTAATTCAATACCTGATGTCCTAAGATTATAGTCCTTATCATAAGTGATAAATATACCAAGTTTCATACCAAAAGGTAAAGTCAATTGTTTTTTACAAATTTTATTCTTATTTTATCATAAATTTTCAGGTAGCCATTTTAAAATGGCCGCCCAAAGCCGCCATTTTGATTTTTAGAAATGGGTCCATAGCTATAAATGTTTATTATGACCTAAACTAAAACTCTGCAAAGTTTGATGCTTTTACCACCTTCTGAGCAATTGTTTCACAAATCGATCGGACTAACCTTACAATCATACAATATACCATCAACATGATGTCAGATGAATCCTGTGTGAAAGACATGTATACCTTACAATCATACAATTTACCATCTACATGATGTCAAAGTCAGATGAATCCTGTGTGAAAGACATGTATACCTTACAATCATACAATATACCATCTACATGATGTCAGATGAATCCTGTGTGAAAGACATGTATACCTTACAATCATACAATATACCATCAACATGATGTCAGATGAATCCTGTGTGAAAGACATGTATACCTTACAATCATACAATATACCATCTACATGATGTCAAAGTCAGATGAATCCTGTGTGAAAGACATGTATACCTTACAATCATACAGTATACCATCAACATGATGTCAGATGAATCCTGTGTGAAAGACATGTATATCTTACAATCATACAATATACCATCTACATGATGTCAAAGTCAGATGAATCCTGTGTGAAAGACATGTATACCTTACAATCATACAATATACCATCTACATGATGTCAGATGAATCCTGTGTGAAAGACATGTATATCTTACAATCATACAATATACCATCTACATGATGTCAAAGTCAGATGAATCCTGTGTGAAAGACATGTATACCTTACAATCATACAATATACCATCAACATGATGTCAGATGAATCCTGTGTGAAAGACATGTATATCTTACAATCATACAATATACCATCTACATGATGTCAAAGTCAGATGAATCCTGTGTGAAAGACATGTATACCTTACAATCATACAATTTACCATCAACATGATGTCAGATGAATCCTGTGTGAAAGACATGTATATCTTACAATCATACAATATACCATCTACATGATGTCAAAGTCAGATGAATCCTGTGTGAAAGACATGTATACCTTACAATCATACAATATACCATCTACATGATGTCAGATGAATCCTGTGTGAAAGACATGTATATCTTACAATCATACAATATACCATCTACATGATGTCAAAGTCAGATGAATCCTTGTGAAAGACATGTATACCTTACAATCATACAATATACCATCAACATGATGTCAGATGAATCCTGTGTGAAAGACATGTATATCTTACAATCATACAATATACCATCTACATGATGTCAAAGTCAGATGAATCCTGTGTGAAAGACATGTATATCTTACAATCATACAATATACCATCTACATGATGTCAAAGTCAGATGAATCCTGTGTAAAAGACATGTATATCTTACAATCATACAATATACCATCTACATGATGTCAAAGTCAGATGAATCCTGTGTGAAAGACATGTATACCTTACAATCATACAATATACCATCTACATGATGTCAGATGAATCCTGTGTGAAAGACATGTATATCTTACAATCATACAATATACCATCTACATGATGTCAAAGTCAGATGAATCCTGTGTGAAAGACATGTATATCTTACAATCATACAATATACCATCTACATGATGTCAAAGTCAGATGAATCCTGTGTGAAAGACATGTATACCTTACAATCATACAATATACCATCTACATGATGTCAAAGTCAGATGAATCCTGTGTGAAAGACATGTATATCTTACAATCATACAATATACCATCTACATGATGTCAAAGTCAGATGAATCCTGTGTGTGAGACATGTATACCTTACAATCATACAATATACCATCTACATGATGTCAAAGTCAGATGAATCCTGTGTGAAAGACATGTATACCTTACAATCATACAATATCCCATCAACATGATGTCAAAGTCAGATGAATCCTGTGTGAAAGACATGTATACCTTACAATCATACAATATCCCATCAACATGATGTCAAAGTCAGATGAATCCTGTGTGAAAGACATGTATACCTTACAATCATACAATATCCCATCAACATGATGTCAAAGTCAGATGAATCCTGTGTGAAAGACATGTATATCTTACAATCATACAATATACCATCTACATGATGTCAAAGTCAGATGAATCCTGTGTGAAAGACATGTATACCTTACAATCATACAATATACCATCAACATGATGTCAGATGAATCCTGTGTGGAAGACATGTATATCTTACAATCATACAATATACCATCTACATGATGTCAAAGTCAGATGAATCCTGTGTGAAAGACATGTATACCTTACAATCATACAATATACCATCAACATGATGTCAGATTAATCCTGTGTGAAAGACATGTATATCTTACAATCATACAATATACCATCTACATGATGTCAAAGTCAGATGAATCCTGTGTGAAAGACATGTATACCTTACAATCATACAATATACCATCTACATGATGTCAGATTAATCCTGTGTGAAAGACATGTATACCTTACAATCATACAATATCACAGATATTTACCAAAATATTAGTATGGTTATTCCATTAGATCATAAACCTAAATTAGGTGATAATAATAAATCAAGATTCTTCATAAGTTGTTGTCATAAAAACTCTGCTTTTATTTTGATTTTTTGTTAAAGTATCTATTTGTAACCTTGACCTTGGACATGTAAATCTCAAACCCATTAAAATGATGGATACATGTGGAACGTCCAGCAGCAAGATATATACATATTCAGGACAAGAACATGTTAATATGATATGAATAGCAGCCCTGCTTTTGTAATAAACTGCAAAGCTGAGCCAGATTTTTAATCTGCTAGTTCACAATGTAACAGTTCTCAGGAAGACATATTACCCTTAACCCTTTTCTGCAATGTTATGGATCCATCTTAGTTTCTGTGACCTTGACCAGTTGCTGTTTAACAGAAAATCTGTGTTAAAAATATTCTTTTTTCATATAAAACGTTACCAAATGTTAGATTTTAATCCTAGACTTTATCCTTTCATAAACAATAAATTTGGGTAACTGGTGTGGCAATTATTGTATGAAATTTTATGGTTAAAAGAACTCATTACCATCCAAGTAAACAGGTCATCAAACACAGTTATATTTTGCAGTTTTGTGACAAGAAGAAAAGAAAGTTTGTGAAACTAAGTATTTGTCATTCTGTCTTCTTCATACTTTCCAAACCATATCATATGAAATGATAATGAAATCTTGTGTCTAAGCTTTGCTTACATGGATGTGACAATGACTGGTTTCAATTTCTGTTCTGGCAATTATGATAAAAGCCAATGAAATTTAGAATTTAAATTGTTGAAGGTGTGTATCATTACTTCAAAACCAGTATCTCAAAAGGTTTCTAAAAGGAAATTAGAATGTAGAGATGTCACACCTTTGTTAGCTAAGTGTGGCCATAGGATTACTATTTCAATCAGACTGCCATCCATTCTTCTTATAGTACCAGCATATTATATTTTCTTACAAAACAGAAAGTAAATTTAACTAACATTTATTTCTCATTAATATCTCAGTATCAAAATGTATTATGACCAGAAGTATATGTACATAACTAGTCGTTAAATTCAGATAATGTACGATAAAAACTTTTCATCTTTGTCACGTCTGTCTGACTTTGGCAGTGTTCATTAAAGCTTTGTTTGTCAAAAGAGATCTTAAGTTGGATGATGGTTCTGGCAGTTTGGATCCTGAAAAAGAAAATAATATGAGAATGTATAAATTTAATCTTTATAAAAATATAAAGCATATTTGTTTATAACAGTTTACAATGACCAACATAGTTTTGAAACATTTGTTATACAGCATTACATTTTAAATAACATCTCATTAACTTTTAGTGTTTTTTAATTAACCTTTAACAAATTCTTTTCGAAAAAAAAAAAAAAAAAAGGACTGTACCAAAATTGTTCTATCTTGGTTAAAATCATTTGTGGTATTCACAAAATTCTTTATGTAAAGATCATATTATGGTTATTAAACAGAGACTTTGTGATATTGTCAAACAAGAGTTTAATGCAACTTTAGAGACTGTTTTGTCAAGATCGTATATTTTTGTAATCTATATTTAGCAGGGATGGGGTAATTGAAAATGTAATGGTAATTAAGTGTAATGCATTACAATTTTCCATGTAATTGAATGTAATGTGTAATTGAGCATTTTTTTAATTACTTGTAATGGTAATTTAATTAATTACAATGAAAAAAGCATGTAATGCTTAATTACTTTTGAATTACATTTGAATTACATGTACTTTTATGGTGTTAATGATAAGGATTTATGTTAAATAATATAAATTGTAAAAGTATATTTATTTTTCAAATATTGATATCACATTCTTTCTGTAATTTTTTCTAAAGTTTTTATATTACTTATTTGACCAACATAATTTTTTTCTGAATAGTCTTATGATTTGAAAAAAATACATATGTTTTTTAGAAAGATCTTTAACTAAATAGATTAGAAAGTAATAAATCACTATGTTAAACAAACAAAAAATGTGTGAAAAATCTTTATGAGAGTTCATTTAGAATTTTAATTTACTGCACACAATCATTTTGTCAAATTAGTATACATACACAAAAGGATTATACAGATAAAAATTAACAGCTGTAAAAACAAACAGCAATTAATCAGATTAAAATGTCATGGGGCAATGCCACTATTACATGTATTTAATCTAATTAGCAAAATATTGCTAAGATATAGACATTATATACATTGTTTGTACTAAAATTATTTTCAATGTTGTGACAAGCATACCTTTTAAAAATTATTTAGTGATTTTTTTTTTTATTTATTTATAATTTCTTTATTCATGCTATGTTTTATTTAAATAACTTCATTTCTGATATGTCAAAATACCACTTAATGTATTGGCAAGTTAATAGGAACTACTTTCCTCTTCTATCAACACATCTACTGATTATGGAAGTATAATACCTCCATGTTCTAATCAAGCGATATATGCCACATTAGCTCCTATAGAAATACTTTTGAGAATGGCTGTCAAAGTGTACAGACCAGAGAGATGCAGACTAAATGACAAACCAATAAAAATTACTCATGATTATCAAATGCAACGCTTAAACTATGTTTACATGAATATTTTACACATACATTATACATACATGTATAATATTGGTTAACAAATATTATGATGAAATGTAATGTGTAATTTAATTAATTACTTTAGTAAAGTAATTGTAATTTAATTAATTACATTTCCAAAACTGTGTAATGTGTAATTAGTGTAATTGACCATTTTTGCAATGTAATGTGTAATTTAATTAATTACATTCCAATGTAATTGACCCCAAGTCTGATATTTAGTATATATTGATTATACATGTACCAAGTCAGGAGCCTGTAATTCAGTGGTTGTCGTTTGTTTATATGTTACATATTTGTTTTTCGTTCATTTTTTTACAAAAATAAGGCCGTTAGTTTTCTCGTTTGAATTGTTTTACATTGTCTTATCGGGGCCTTTTATAGCTGACTATGCGGTATGGGCTTTGCTCATTGTTGAAGGCCGTACGGTGACCTATAGTTGTTAATGTCTGTGTCATTTTGGTCTTTTGTGGATAGTTGTCTCATTGTCAATCATACCACATCTTCTTTTTTATACCTATATGTTGTTAAACATTTGGTTAATAAAGAATTGAATTGAAAATGCAAAATCATAGGTTTAAGAAATAATTGATGCCAGCTATACTTTATTGTTGTTTTAACATGGGTAGGCATTAAATTCGTGATTATTTTTGCTCGAGCGATAGTGATTTTTACTTTTATTCCATATTCATGGCAAGTAGTTAGTGTACTTGAAACCTGACAACATATATATATGTTGATCATGTCTTGTTTGTTTATTGATGTAAATCTATTTTTCTCAGTGTCGTAAGTCTGTAATAATGACTAATAAAATTAACGGTATCAATTTTCTTGCACCAGATGCGCATTTCGACAATACATGTCTCTTCAGTGATGCTCGTGGCCAAAATATTTGAAATCCAAAGCTTATATAAAAGATGAAGAGCTATAATCCAAAAGGTCCAAAAAGTATAGCCAAATCCGTGAAAGGAATCAGAGCTTTGCATGAGGGAGATACATTCCTTAATTTATAATAATTTCTATCATTTTGTAACAGCAAATTTTAATAACCCCAAAAAAATCCGTATTTTCATGCCAGTACCGAAGTACTGGCTACTGGGCTGGTGATACCCTCGGGGACTAATAGTCCACCAGCAGAGGCATCGACCCAGTGATAGTAATAAAATTAACGGTATCAATTTTCTTGCACCAGATGCGCATTTCGACAATACATGTCTCTTCAGTGATGCTCGTGGCCAAAATATTTGAAATCCAAAGCTTATATAAAAGATGAAGAGCTATAATCCAAAAGGTCCAAAAAGTATAGCCAAATCCGTGAAAGGAATCAGAGCTTTGCATGAGGGAGATACATTCCTTAATTTATAATAATTTCTATCATTTTGTAACAGCAAATTTTAATAACCCAAAAAAAATTCGTATTTTCATTTCGGTACTGGCTACTGGGCTGGCGATACCCTCGGGGACTAATAGTCCACCAGCAGAGGCATCGACCCAGTGATAGTAATAAAATTAACGTTATCAATTTTCTTGCACCAGATGCGCATGACTAAGTTAGGGACGACATCAAAAGATCGATGTAAGATAAAAAAAATTAAATCAAATAGTTTGGGGGTGGGGGTTAAAATTCTTCAAGTTTTGTATATCTAAAATCGATTTTTACATATATCCCTATTGGTAAATCAATTTTTCCCAAATTAAGTTAAGAGGGGGGTGGGGGGTCAGTGAAAAAACTATGTGAATTAAGTTTTTTATCCTACATTAAACTTTTGATGTCGTCCCTTAATCCTGTTATCTTATTTTGTACTGAATACTCCCTTACTACATACATATATGTGTAACAAATTTTATCATCTCAGTAAACAAAGCAAGTTTCTTGACTAACTCAAACTTATTTAAAACAATTTTAAGAGCTGTATAACCTACCATTATTTAATACAATTTTAAGAGCTGTATAACTCACCATTATTTAAGACAATTTTAAGAGCTGTGTGACTAGTTGTAGGATCAAGGGCATCCATTTCTACAGTGTCTGCATTTTTATTGATTTCAAATTTAACCCATCTGTATCCTGTACAACGTTTAGAACCAGGACAACTTTGTATTAAGTTTTGTGTAACAGGATGTGATAAACCAAAGAAATCAGCTCCTTTTCCTGTTTGTTCTAAAAACTCTAATTTTCTGAAATCAGAAAAGATTGCATTATTATACATATGATTTGTTTACGTTTTCATATCCTTAAGCATGTTTAGACTAGATAAGACTTGGAGTACATTTACTGTTGATATTCCCACTTGTTTACAAGTTGTGCAAAATTGTATTACATCAGTTCCTATTTTTACATTTTTCTAACTTTCCCCTACATATAACCTATTATAGTTGTCTGTCACCACCTGGTCTTTTATTTTCTGAGATATTTTCTTACTGTTATTTTGACTTTTGACAAGTTCTTCCAGATAGTTATAAATTTAGACACTTGTAATTGTGTGATAACACTTGGCATTTCATATCTTTGTTCCTTTTAAAAAAATTGGTCTAGAGAGAACCTATATTTTAGTATAAATAATGTGCTGTTGACCTGAATATTTAAGGAGGTAGACCTAGGTTAAGGGAAATAACTCTTAAAATCATCAGTACGTTTGTGTCAACCATTTTAAAAAATATATTCTAAGCTTCTAGGTTACATAGATTATTTTCAATCTGTTTCAGATAAATGCTTAAAATACATTGATGAACTTGACTTTTACAAACGCTTATCTGATTTAAAGAGTTATCTCCCTGAACCAAGGTCTACCCCCTTAATTGTAAGTTTATTTCGTAAACTATGCCAACCATTCAATGAACCATGACCAAATAATCTTCAAGGAAGTGAGATGTGACAATGCTAATATCAGTGTATACTATTGACTTGTCATATTAAAGAGGTTCTCCTTAAACTGACGTTATTACAAACTTGAACATGTACAATAAACAACAGTTTAAAAGTGAATAGAACATAGCTGATGAGTGGGCAAGATTGTATCTCAATTGAAAGTCTAGTTTTCTTTTTATCTCTGTCAAGCAGAGACAAATAAAAATTACAACTAATATCATTTACTAAGTGTTGCCTGTGTATTGTCCAGTGGCAAATGTGTCATGCATATTTAGAACAAGTAGTAATATTTAACCCTTTAAGCATTAAAAAAAAGACCCTGAATATGAAGATCCTCGTTGAACTTGACTTTGATGTCATATTTATCACACCAGCACTTACTTGTTTTTCTTAACTGCTTTAATTAGTTGATTATGACAATCAGATATTGATCTGCTATAAAATACCACACCAGGACTCTCTTCTGATGCTATCTCAAACTACAAAGACATACAAAGTATAAAATACAACCGAAGACATTTCTTATGATGCAATCTATCTATGAAAATATACACAAACTACTAGTGTTTCTGTTAGATATGGATATTCTACCTACAGAGGGTTGTGTGTTTTGTTACCCAACTATTGATAGAGACCAAGTTTTTTTTCAATATTAAAAATTGATTCATTGAATGATTCAGTTATCTTCCTTGGTACAAATGTGAACAATCTCACGGTAGTGCTCCATACAAATGTGAACAATCTCATGGTAGTGCTCCATACAAATGTGAACAATCTCATGGTAGTGCTCCATACAAATATGAACAATCTCACGGTAGTGCTCCATACAAATATGAACAATCTCACGGTAGTGCTCCATACAAATATGAACAATCTCACGGTAGTGCTCCATACAAATATGAACAATCTCACGGTAGTGCTCCATACAAATGTGAACAATCTCATGGTAGTGCTCCATACAAATGTACAAGGGGTCAATATATAGAATACCTATGTGCACATACATATGGTGTTCCAAATTTAAAGAAATAGATGACACAGATAAACACTTCAGATCTTAAATAAATTGTATGAAATTAAAGACAAACAACTTTTTTTTTTCATATATACATTCAAAAATACTTCAATCTAGATAACATTCCTTCATTGAACCAGGAGAAACATTGCAATTAATGACAACTAGATTCCCTGAACAGAGTAAAATATCCTCTTGATTTATCACATATCCAGATTCTTTGAACCACAAAAATCTGAGTTTACATTTATTCTAAAAATGTTATATCATAAGAACATATATACTTAGTTTTTAGTTGTAGTGACCACAGCATCATGGTAAACTCTGTTTAACAAAACATATAATTGCTTCTTTAGCAACTAACAAAAATACTAATGTTACTCAAGGAGAACAATATTCTTTGCAATTTCACTACGGATGCTTCCCAGCTATCCCCTTGTAACCATGAAGAAGCATATACACGAATGTGTGTTGTTAATAAGCTGAAAATGGTTGATAAAAGTAATTGCATATTTCTTGTATATTCAATTGAGGATTTCTTGCAGCCCCCCCCCCCCTCCTGGTACTCTGGTACTACAGAACCCCTCAGGATAGACTTACCACAGGTCCTTTTCCTCCATCAGATATTTTACATGTGTACAAACATCTATTGTCTACATTATTAACATCAACATATACTCTGGTACTACAGAACCCCTCAGGATAGATATTAGATACAGAATGAAATCCTGGTCTGTCTACTACAATCTGTATACAAAAAAAAGTTATTCTTTACTATTTAAGGAATGTGTAATTAAAATTATCAGATCATTCAAAATATTGAAAATATCTAAGTATCAGAAAACAGGAAGTAGTTATATTAACTCATAGATATTGAAAAAGTATCAGACACACAGAAAAAATATATTGTACAGAAATTAAAAAATGCTCCTAATGACTTTAAAACATGTAATGTGACCAGTGTAACATATATACCTCTCCAATGCTGTGTATTGTTAAGTCTCCTATAATCAGAGGAAAGACGGGTCTCCCTAATGAATCCAGCTGTAATGGAGGTATCACTTTCTTTGTTGGCTGATTTTTACCTCCTTTCTTAGGTTTGGGTGGAGGTAACCCTTCTGTAAGTACAATGTATTATTAAGGTGGAGGTAACCCTTCTGTAAGTACAATGTATTATTAAGGTGGAGGTAACCCTTCTGTAAGAACAATGTATTATTAAATTATATCATAGAAAGATATATGGCATGATCATATAAAACATTTAATATGGTCACCTTGTAAACTAGAATATAATGAATATAAGAACTTTGATTTCTTAATGTGTTGGTGTTATCCACAGCTCTCAATCTTAATTACCTAGTATTTGTTTAGTAGTCGGTGGTCGTTTCTTGTCAGGTTTTTTCTTTGGTTTAGCCTTGGTCTGTGTGTCGATAGGTTCTTCCTTCACTTTGACAATTGATGGAGGAGTTTTACTGATAGCAGCTGGAATATCTGACTGGGACTGATAATGGAGAACTTTCCTCAAAAGAAATCTGAAATGACAAAAAAAAATCTACATCTTCCTCATTTTGTCTCTGGTGGATAGTTGTCACATTGGCAATCATACCATATTGTCTTATACTATCATTGTCAGGACATAGAAGCCTCTTCATTAATATTGAGAGCTTAAAGTTAGGTATAACATTTGTCCACTGTTGAAGGTCTATGTTGATTTCTAGAAGGTTTTTTTTAGTTCAGGTGTGTTAATGCATATATGTACCATTGTTCTATAACCCACACTTCATTTAATTCAATAAGCATGATAAGTGTATAATCTTATCATCAAATATATATACAAATATTTCTATGCTAGTATATTACTGTGCACTCATATTTATTTGTTCGATAACAATTTTTGTGGAATACATGGGTATTGGGAATAAAGAATCAAATTTCCAAAGAATTACAAATTTTCTTTATAAATATATATGCAGTCTTTTGCAAAACCACAAAATTATATCGATGAAAAATAAAATACAGTTTCCCTCAATTCACAAAATTTTGTACCAGTACCCATTAAAATAAATGAATATCTATTCATATCCACACAATTTACCTCCTTTCTTCTTTGACTTTGGCCACTTTTTCCTCTACTCTCACAACTTCATCACATATGGCAGCATTAACCTGAAAAATACAGCAAAAATATACATAGTTTACAGCAAAACCTAACTTTTTAAAGATAATTTTGCTTAACTTGATAGCTCTCAGTCGCTAAAATTCGCTCTCACCCCATATGGAATTGACTGACCCCATATATACCGTATTACGTCACTGGCACACTATGTAACGAATTTATCTTACCGACTATCTTAACGTGTGAAATTAAGACTAGTGATTCTCAAAACGAGCAAGTCTTCAATACTGTTAGCGCTAAGAAAATACTTCCATTGATCCTACAAAAACAGATGCCAACAATAACGACTTGTAAGGTTTAAATGTGTTTTATGAATTTATTTCAATCTTAATCATCAATTTCTTCGTCTGTTGGAACTTCTAAGATTTTTTCTCAGTACCGTTTTGTTTTTTACAAAGGGACATAACACCATTACTAATCGTGCATGAAATAAGCCCGCCCCCTTCTTACCTAATAAGGAATAAACGAAATTAAAGACAACAACACCCATCAATTACCGCATGGTGATTAATTTATTGTGGTCGACATGTTTCGCCAACAAGCGTGGCGTCTTCAGGACAATATTATACATGAAATCAAACAGTGAAGTACAAATTTTGCGGTTGTGCGGTTTGCCTTAACAATAGAGGTTGTTATGACGACGTTATAGATATAAATAGAAAGTGAAAGTGAAAGTAAAATAAGAATCTAGTATAGTTCAAAGAGAAAGATAGTCAATAAAGTTATTAACGATGTGGTTATCTGCTATTCTTGCACGTCTGTGTAGTGGTCCTCATAGAAGTTTCTAGTGGTAATAATGTAGAAATGATGGAAGTAGCTCATAAAATGTCAGTTCATTTCCAAATTGGACAACATCCCATTGGCCATCCCGTACCAATTCAACATCCCTCGGAGCGAAGCCAGTTGAATTGGTACGGCGCAAAATTCAAGAGCGCATAACTCCTTTTTTATAGTGAACTTTTATGATCTGAATCAATCAGTCATAAATCATAACATGCAATATTGCTTTGTGTTGTGTGTTTAATAATGCAGAGTATTAATGAATTTATACAAGAATATAATAGATATATGAAATAAATTGTTTTAAAAACACAAAAGTAAAATATTCAGTCAATTAAAGAAGTCAAAATATAAATATTCATCTCTGTACTCTCTGCTTGTTCTAGGGATATTGTTTCAAGATAGTGTTATTTTGTTGGACAGTCTGTTCCTCAACGTTGTCTTAATCCTCTTCAGGGTTGAAAACCCCCTCTCAATCATAATTACTTTTGCTTTTACCCCCCTTAACATTTCTAAGCCATGAAAACTCAGTCAGCCACTTAATTGTCACTGAAACCAGAAACATGGTGCTTGCTGTTATCACTTGCTAAAACTTTAGCTCAGTTGGGATTAGGAGAAGCAATTATAACATCTGCTTATACTGACAGCTGAGTGTAGAGGGAGGTGTATTCCCCTTTTCATTAGAAGTCATTGATCTGAAAAAAAACCTTCTACTTCCATCATGTCTTTTGCTTAGAATTCACCCTTTGTTATTTGCAGAGAACATGTTCATTTAGAATTAATAAAATCGAATATGGTTAAAATAGTTGGTATACAACTTTTTAAAACAAAAATATTTTAATGAACAGCTGACTAGTTTCCATAGTTTGACATTAATTTACGCTTCTGTGTGCATTATTGTTAAAAACTATCTTTGGCAGGTAGATATAAACCAAATTTCGTTAAAGTTAAGACCATTGGAATTATTTACTAGTGACATTATACAGAAGCCGCGGCGATTCCGTACCCGTGTAGATTGTCACATAATATGTTCCCGACGCACGAACTCACGATCGATGTTCAATGATCATTTTATTTCTGAAAATATGACAGTTTGAAACGAATTTACCTTGCAAGCAACATTTTTCACTTTCAATTAAAATAAATCGCTTCTCGTTATCTTTATCAAAGTTTATTTTAATTTTTTCAACTACAAATACTCTCATTCATAATTTTCATCGTAAATATCTTTAGGCCACGGTTTTTTTATTTGATGGTTTACGGATCCGCCGACCCGATTTTGCCGGTTTTCAGAATAAAAATAAAAATGACTTTTCATGCTTTTTTATTTCCGCCGACACTTATCAATGCATTATCCCTGAAAAATAATTAAAATTTTCTTTTTTATAAAATGAAATGCATTAATCATTAACAAAGTTGATAACACTTTCTGTTGTGAAAAATAAAACTTCCAATTTACGTTTCTAAAAATAGACAAATCAATTATAACTGACCTTGAAATGTCTTTTGCGCAAATAGTTTTGCGGAACGAAACCTGTGTTTAAAACCATTTACAAAATAAGTTCGTTTCTCTTATTTGTCATCAGTCCGTAAGATGCATCATCTCAGAGAAATAGACTTGTCCAAATGTGGACAGGTGGAAATTACATCAATTAAAGTACTGAATATTAACAAATCATTTGAAATTTTCTTGTTTCATAGATAATAAAAATATCGATCATTGGGATAAGATAAAAACCGGATTGCATGGCAACTGATTAACCCGATATTGTCGTTTTTCCAGTGGACGAGTCTATTACGTTTTTCGACACGTGTGTTGTCTGTTGAAACTTATTTTTGTACGACGTTTTTACATTTTTTTTCTATCAGTATTTGTGATTGAAGATCATTATTTACCAAGTTTTCTGGAATTGATTGAGAGCTACGCGAATCTGCCTTTCTTGTTTGTGAAATGACGATTTAATTTCGTATTTGTCCGTGCAACCCCCCCCCCTTTTTTTACAGGAAGTTATTAAACGATGTCATGCGATGTTCATGATCACTGATCAATAATATTTCATCGAACTAAATGTTAAGAAATGATGACAAAACAGCATATAAGACAAACATTTTGTTAGTAAGGTGAAATATATATTTATTTTGCCTATTTTTATGTTTTGAAAGATATTTTTTTTCTTTTTTTTTCCGACCGACCGACCCGACTTTTTTATGGGAAAAATCCGTAAACCAACAAATTAAAAAACCGTGGCCTAAGCAATGTGTATTCAAATCTATCACGTGTATTGAACACGTTCATTGGTCGTGTTTAAATAGATTCTTCTTCTCGACCAATGAAAAAATTATCTAAACGGTCAAGTAATCACACACGATGCTAAATACAATCTATTTGCGATCTATTTCTTCAATTTCTACACTGAAGTTTTTATTTTTTTTAAATTTTCTTCTGAAAATATCTATCTTCTTGATGATCATTTACGCTATTACATGATAACATAGTCCAATAAGGCTGAGATAAGCGTGGCTCAGGTAAAACCATATTATCAGATATTGCGTAACACTGACCGACCTCTCAGCAGTGATCAGCAACTTGACAATTTTAACCAACATTTATAATGAAAATATGAAAATTCACACGCTGCGGGATCAAGTAGTAAGGGACAGTGGCCAATTAAGACGCTGCGGGATTAACGAAAATATTATGAAGGCACTGCGGCACCGCAGTGTCATATCGGCCTGGGGAGAACACTGAACAAGCATCATCCATTCCTTTTGACATGTTTGAGAGGATGTCCTGGATTGTGCAGGACTTTTAACAATACTTACAAATATAAGATCTTTGACAACTTTCTTCAATCTTTTGAGTTTTCTGTAATACTGTTTCTGTGCAAGAGAACGTGATGATACTCCACTGGTTAATCTAAAAAAAAAAAAAGGTTTGTAGCTAGGTTTCAAAACAAGTATTCATACATGTATAAAATTATGAAGAAATAATATAAGACAGCACCAGTTCAGTTAAAATGATTGTGTACAACACTTACGGTCTTGTTGAAAAAAAAGTTGTTATTGAAATGAAGACTGTTACAGAAAAAAGTCATTAGAAATATGCATGATGGAAGTTTTTGTCATTGAGAAAACCATACAAATTTCCATCCTTGATACATCCATGCAAATTTTCACTCGACCTTGACAATTCCATGCAAATTTTTACCCAACCTTGATAATTCCATGCAAATTTTCATTCAACCTTGATAATTCCATGCAAATTCTCATTCGACCTTGATAATTCCATGCAAATTCTCATTCGACCTTGATAATTCCATGCAAATTTTCATTCTTGAAAAAAAAATGCTATTTCAATACCAACAATGACCAACAAAAACTCTCTGTATATATTGTTACTAGTGAAATGATAAGTATAATAGAAATTCTAACATGACGTCCTTCAAACGCTTTGAGTACACACCCGTGGTAAAATATGAATATATTGCCAGTGCTGTTCCGATTGTACTCCCACGTCATATGCTTTTTTATGAATGAGATACCCGACGTCATAGAACAATGACGTTAGAATGTAAGCATTTTACGGGAAAATACACGCTTGTGAATCCGAAAATCATCACAAGGAAACATACACAAATGATGCTAAAATGTGGCAAAAGCCCTTTATTGTACATCATATAAGACATATAAATAAATTATCATTCAAATTAATCCAAAACTGTCTAAATACATTATTTTAAATAGTTTAAGCATGTCACTAATGCAGTTTGCTCCGTTCTTTTACTCTAGTTTATTAGTGCGTTTATTTATGGGAACGGCAAATATTTGCCTACACCTAGAGCGCTTCGATCCAAAAGAATTGCCGTATGTGTCCTATCAGAATCGAAATAATTCATGGGGGCTTGAATATATCTAGATTTTACCACGGGTTGTCCCTTTATGCCGATATTTTCCCCCTCGCTATCGCTCAGGGGTAAAATATTTGTCATAAAGGGCCAACCCGTGGTAAAATCACAATATATTCAAGCCCCCATGAATTATTTCTTAACCAATGTATCTCAACAAATTTATAATGATGATTTGAACACTGACCATTTCAATGTTTTCAATCGACATTTTTAAGAGGATGGGAGTAAGACCAAAAGTATGACAGTCATTTTCAAAATTGTAGTTTCACTGGAACCATGATGTTCATGAATTTTGAAAGATGGGAATTTTAAAGAGTATAATGTAATAAGAATATTAAATTTAAAGAATTAAAATATTCAGTATGCATTAACAAAATTTGTGTGATTACCCTTTATTATTATGAGGAAAGATAAATGTATACATTGTACAAACATATCTACCTTGAAGCTTGCTGCTGTAACAAACTACCAGGCAAATTACTTCTTATCTGAAACAAAAGAAAAGATGTGTTGTTTATAAATAGATTCAAAGTCTGCCACGCTGTGGTCAACTGAGGCATTATAATTACATGTACTCTAAAACAGTAAGTGCCCAAATTTTAACTCTGTATTTGAGTTTTGGTTCTTAGGATTGTGTACGAGTTTCATAAAATTTGGACGAAAAAAGCTAAGTTAGAGTGCAGAAATGAAAATGGGACAAAAGGAAGAAAAAATGGACAATGGATGATAAAGTGTTATTAATGCCCCCTTCACTAGAGAGCAGGAGGTCATAAAACACTTTATAAATTTCATTGGTTGGTATTGCTTTTCTAAATTAACCTTAACTAGTTTCAACAAGTTTAGAAAAGATTATTGAATACCTTAAACATTATAAACATGACTAATGGGTTTCCTGTTAGGAAGGCAACTGTAGTATATATAGAGCTGTTCAATGGTTGTAAATTGATTAAGCAAAATAATACTGGGTAACAAACCAAGGGCACCATGGATACTGTCATCATCTTTTTTTTAAATTTATTTTAATGTGAACACTACAAACATTCCTCAATTATTTCAAGAGCACCTCTCGAGAGCTTCATGGGTACAGTGGAATTTGTGTACAAATGTCCACTCCCTATCAGGAATAATGGAGATGTGTCATTAACATATAGAAATCAGAAATTAACAATATTCACATGTATAAAACTGTTTTGACAATACATTTTGTATCCATCATAACACAGAGCTAGGACACCAGGAAAAGTCTGTTATTATGTTGTAGGAAGCCAAAGTACTAGGAAAGAATCGTTGGGATGCTTGGCAGGAAAAGTCTGTTATTATGTTGTAGGAAGCCAAAGTACTAGGAAAGAATCGTTGGGATGCTTGGCAGGAAAAGACAAATCAAAGAGATATCAGAAGATTTATCTTCGTCTGGGGCAACTTTGACCAACCCAGGCCCCCAAAGTACTTCTTCTGGTTCAAACTAGGGTCTTAGTACCAGAGATTTGTGTGAAAATCTAATGTTCTGAAATTTCCAAAGAATGGAGTCAGAATTGAACCTTGGACCTTCAGTACTGTATCAATACAAGTCTTATCCACTAGACCATGAAGTGGATAATTTTTTTTCTTTAGGCCAAAAAAAAATATGTCTGTTTAAGGTTACATGCTTTAAAAAAAATAGGGTACATGTAGGTAGGTCAGTATTTTCATTTTATTTTATTTTTTGTGACATGATTTTGAGTGTGCGGTTTCATCTTGTTGTGGTCCGAGTTGACCCGTAACTTTAATGATTGGATTATTTCCCTTTGTTATTGATTGGAAAAAATGGCGGCAAAATGTTTATTTCATCACACGAGTCGCAAATTTCCTTAAAACAGCTATCATATTCATGATTATGAACATTGGGATGTATCAGGCAACACTACCTTCACTTTTAACACAAGTTCAGTTTATTTTTCACTTTGCGATGGAAATAAAATGGCTTAGGGTCGGCGCTCAAATTAGGGTCGGATGGGTAACCCTAAACAGACATATATTTTTTTTGGCCTTAAAGTGGGGTGCTTCACACAGGACCTCATACATTCAAATTTGAATTCGGTTCCTTACCTGGAAGAAGAAGAATAGTTAAAATTTTGCAGTGTTTCGTCCAAATATCCTTATTGTGATTTGTCAGAGGTCTCAAATAATTATTGTTATCTTTATTTTTGGAAAAATTTTAATGTGATTCTTCAAAATCAGGGAATTAAAGATTGTCTTACAGATCAGGTACATTTTAAAGTCATGGACCAAAATTTACCGTTGTCGTCATTTGGCAAGATATTTTACCATAATTTTATGCCTCATGAAGGTTAATCCCCCATTACGACTCTCTTACATGTATGTTTAAAGATGACTTTGTTGAAAAACAAATTAATAAGATCAATGTAAACAAAGCTACTGGCTTTGATGGGGTATCAGTAAAAATCTTGAAAATAGCCAAACCAGTAATTGTTAAACCTATTACTCAACTTATAAATATGTCTATTAAGAGTTCAGAGTTTCCTGACGATCTTAAAGAAGCACAGGTAGTTCCACTGCATAAAAAGAATAGTCAGTTAGAGGCAGGAAACTACAGACCTGTTAGCATTCTTCCGGTGGTGTCAAAGTTCTTTGAAAGGGCCATATATCAGCAGCTATTGAGCTAATAGAATATTTTAGTAAAATATTTCATCCTTCCTTGTCAGCTTTTAGACCTGGCTATGGCTGTAACACCGCCTTACTAAAAGTCATTGAGGACTGGAAAAAAGCAGTTGATCAAAATTTATATGTGGCTGCTGTGCTAATGGACCTTTCTAAGGCCTTTGACTGCTTACCCCATAATTTACTTCTTTTAAAATCGAAGGCATATGGCCTGTCAAATGAGGCACTTAATTTAATTGATAATTATTTATCAAATAGGAAACAGTGTGTAAAAGTCGGTGCATATTTTAGTACCTGGCAAAATATCTATAAAGGTGTACCGCAGGGCTCGATTTTGGGTCCTGTGCTTTTTAATATTTTTCTAAACGACATTTTCAATTTTGTGAAAGAAAATGAACTGTATAATTATGCAGACGATAATACATTGTCACACTCAGGACCAGACCTAAATGGATTAGTTAAATCTTTGGAAAAGGAAAGTGCTGTTTTAATTGATTGGTTTGCTAATAACAAAATGAAAGCTAATCCAGATAAATTTCAGGCTATTGCTGTTGGGAATAAATCAAAAAGTGGGAATATTAAATTCAATTTGGATGGGAATGAAATTTTATGTGACACTGAGGTAAAGCTCCTGGGGGTGACAATAGATTATCAACTCAAGTTTAAAACTCATATCTCTGATATTTGTAAAAAAGCATCAAGGCAGTTAAATGTTCTTAAAAGAATTGGAAAACATCTATCTAAATTGGGAAGGTTAACTATTTATCATTCATATATTATGTCTAATTTCAATTATTGTCCTGTGGTTTGGCATTTTTGTGGGGAGGGTATTACTAAAAAGATGGAAAAAATACAAGAACGTGCCTTGAGGTTCATATATGAAGATTTTGATAGTGATTATGAAACTCTGTTGTTAAAATCTGGTTTACCTTCTTTAAAAATAAGACGCCTAAGAATGATGGCAATAGAAACTTTTAAAATATTACATAAAGAATCACCGGTGTATCTCCATGATATCATTAATTTTAAAAATGTATCTTATACTTTTAGAAAACAACAAACTGTTGAAATTCCACAGGTGAGAACCACACATTTTGGCCTTCATTCATTAAGATATGCTGGAGCTACACTATGGAATGAGTTGCCTGACACGATCCGTGCACAGACAAACCTAAACCAGTTTAAAAGTATGATCAACAACTGGAATGGCAACTCATGCAGGTGTGGCTCCTGCAGATCTTAATACCTTTATTTTATTTTGTGTTGAATGTTTGTTCCATGTAGCTTATAGAAATTAGTTTGCTTTATTTATTTCATTCTGCTTTGCATGTGCTTATGTTTCAGTTTTAGTGCTTTGCTTGCATGTGCTATGCTTTTTATTTATGAACTTTTTACTTGCAAAATAGCTATCATAATTTGTATGTCTCATATGTGTGTTTTATGTATCTTAAGGTTCATGTGGACCCTATAGCTAAAACAGTCAGGGGTACTACTTGTACAAGTGTATTTTATTTACTTGAAGAAGTAAAAAAAAATATACACATATAAGTAAATTTGTAGGATACTTAAACAAGTGAATTTTATTTACTTGTATAGGTAAGAAAAAAATTGGCTTAATTATGTCCCTTAAGCATTCAGAATTTTTTACTTGTATAAGTAAAAAAATCATCCTTTCTTCTTTTCTTGAATTCTTAAGATTTCTTTGCTCTAATAGAATTTTAAATTGTGTACCCTTTACAGATGTCTTTACTAATTATGTAAGTGTAATTTCATGGACAATGAAAGTCCCGCTTATTTGTTATCTTCTTAACACTGCTCATTTACAAGCCCCAAAGGAGCAATTTTTGAAGGCCTTGCGCAAATATACAAGATCTTTGCTCAATCAGTTTCTTTGATGAATTAATGAGATGAAACATTGAACTTAAATGAAAAAATTTGAGCAAACCTGGGAAAAAATTTTAAAGGCATGATTTTTCATCTTAAAACTTGCGGATTTTTGTTGGATTGTAAGAAAAATTTACTTATACATGTACAAGTAAATTTTTTAGAAAATTAAGGGGAGATTATTCAAACATTATTTATTTACTTATATGTGTATATTTTTTTCCACTTCTTTAAGTAAATAAAATACACTTGTACAAGTAGTACCCCTGACTGTAAAATGGCCGTATTTTCACCTCAAAATTTACTCTGAGTACAGACAAACCTGCGCATCTGTAAAAAATTTCAGACATGGCATGCCCTAGATAAATAAATTTCAAATATGTTTTATGTTTTAGAAAAATAAAAACTTACCAGGATTTTGCCGTGCACTTTTTTTTCATTCCTCCAGAAGGTGCCAAAATAAACTAAGTTGGGAAACTGGTTTGAGAACTTCCCCACAGGTAATAATTGAAGTGAGCTGTATTGCTTGACATGGACATGAGATGGACAATAGATACCGGACAATAATTGGTTATTTAAACTGTGTACCTGAGTGGACCATATCAAGGTAAACTCAACTGTTTGTTAATTTTATCATCTTCTGCAGGGACGAAAAAAAGTGTACGGCAAAATCCAGTTAAGTTATGAATTTTCTAAATCATACAATGCATTTGAATTCTATTTATCTAGGGCATGCTACGCTTTAAAACTTTTCCAGATGCACAGGTTTGCCGGTACTCAGAGTAAATTTTGAGGTGAAAATACGGCCATTTTAGCCATAGGATCCACATGAACCTTAATATGTGTGTTGTTATTGTTATTAATGTCGGCAAAAAGCTCTACAGAGCTTATGTTTGTATTTAATGTAACCCGACTTGAAATAAAATTTCTTATCTTATCTTATCTTATGTCCTTGTTATAAATCTGTCATAAGCAAGAAAAAGTATTGTACCTGTATAACATGTTACCTGTTACCTAGTCTTTATCTTCCTCCTCTAGCAGGAGCTTCGCTTCTATAGCGTAATTCCAATTTGCACCCTTATTTGCACCCTAACCCTTACACACGGGGCACTCATAAAATCAGTATACGTAGGTAGTTATTATAATAATTTATAACAGTAACATATATACAGCATGCGGACTAATCCATCACCATGTAAACGTAGTTAACAATATATATTACAGTCCAATCGTTCATAGCTGGATCACTATTATATCTCCATATAACATAATGTTATAGTCTATAATTAAAACACTCCTGCCCTCGCAATAGCATTTACTGTTCAAAACACTGTCCTTGGTATCTTTAAAATCTAAAAAACGTTTCACTGTTCATTTGGTAAGCAGTTATTCCATATAAAACACGCTAATAAAATATTTAAAATCTAAAACCACTTGATATTTTACAAGCCTTGGATACGAGTTTTCAGTTCAAACACTATCCATCTCTCAATATTGCAGAATAAATCCTGACACAATCCAGTAAATGCGAATCAAATTTACTCAGACATTAAAAGTAAACGTTTGTGATATAGTTTGTAACACAGACCTCTGGTTAATGTCTCTATACGGACCTGTTCCTTGTAGGTAAGAAAATGATATGATGTAGAGTCTATAATTAGATGTAAAAGATTCTCCTTGTCATCAAATAGTTCTTGAATTAGCAAAGGTGGCTTATTAAAATCTACGAGAAGAGATTTCAACTCTTGCATAAAGCGATTTCTTATGCTTGACAGTTTTTCACATTTAAGTATAAAGTGAGTCATATCTTCTGGTTCAATGTTACAAAATGGACAGATTGCTGAGATACAGTTTTTTGAAAATCTAGACCTCTGATACTGAAGAATCATTATTCCGGTGGCAATTTTAACTTTAATTGCAGCCATATTAACAGAATACGGGTCAGTCCCACTGCTTTTCCAAATATTATGCACAGTTCCTATGTTGGAATCATTAAAATTAATATATTTCAAGGATGACTTTTCTTTAGCTTCCTTCTTTAAATTTTGTAAAAAATGATTATTTATACAGTTATTCACAAGTCTATTCCAGCTTATTTTTGATGGTGGATTCTCAATGATATCATAAGGCGATGGCAATCCATAAATTACAGTTAAATTGTGTAATTTTGTAAACCAACTTCCAGATTTTTCATCTTTCATAGCCAATTGTCTAAAAGCAATTTCTCTTTCAACAGACTTATCATTTCTAATTATATTTCCAAATGTTTTCAGAATTTTCTTATGAATTTCTCCCTCTATAGGAATACGCCCTAATAATAGTAAAGTTGCAGCTATTGATGTGCGTTTAGGCAAGTGCTGAATTTGCTTTAATAATTGTCTAAAGAATAGTTCCATCTTTTGTATATCTGTATTTGAGAGCGATATGACATCTAAACCATATAGTAGTCTAGGTATAACATATATTTGAATCAAGTGTACAGAAACTTTTGGATTTACTCCATTCAAACCGTGTAACCCAGCACCCATAAGAGAGTATACAGTTTTCCTTGCCGTAGTAATACGCTTGTTCACAACTTCTTTAACCCCAGCATTTTTAGTTATACATGTTTATAATTTAGATATCTAACTGAATACTTCTATCAAGGATAAAGCATAAAGAAGGATAAAAATAAAAATAGTTACCAAAATTGTAAGTTCGAGCACTAATAATTAGTGCTGGCTAAACATTTTTCATCTTAATCGAATATTTTTGTCTTACCAGTCGACCTCTAAATCATGATGGATAGAAACAAGCCAGTCAAGTGTGTGTTTCAATTTTGATTTTTGTGCCATATATTTTTTTCTTATAATTAATAATTTATATGAACCCTATACATATTTGGTGTATTCGCCATTACATGGTGCATACCTTTCCTGACAATAGGCTTATTTGTTGTGGAGATTTCTGCACGATTTTCTGATTTGCCTGATACTCCATCAGGAAGGCCGAATCTTCACTGAAAAGTCGTTTATTTTCATGTGCCATGGTTGATTGATTTGAAACCAAAATTTCGATCATCAGTGCGCTTTAAAATCTTACAAAATTACGTCCAGCAACTCCGAGCTTGAACCTAAATTAGCAGGATCAGTTACCAAAATTGTTCATGTAATACAACAGATAATGTAAGACAACGCTAGAGGTGCTACTCTTGCTTTTCTGAAATTTTAGAGGTTTTGAAAGATAGAAAAAAGATCATTGTTCCAGATAAGATCTAATATAAAAACAAATCCATTTTTTTTGCCGCCGGGTTTTATAACTGTAATAGTCTGTATGATTAAAAAAAAATTCATTTACTTCTGCAGTAAGGATTTATAGAACAGACTCTATCAGACCATTTCAGGTATTTAAAATAACAGCAAATCATCAGTTTAAAAGGTTTATATGCAGTCTTGACACCGACCTGGCATCCTTGTGTTTCTAAGACTATTAGCGCCTTTATTTGTCTTTTCTTCATGTGCTTAGTTTATTGATAATGCTTTGTAAATATCACGGTAGGTATACTGTCTGGCTAGGATCGTGGTTTTTCGAGTGTGACCACTTTTTTTCGAGTGAATATGACAAGGCCGTAACTAGACCTAATATTTTAGTGAGGCAAGAAAATTGAGCCTTGTATGAACAAAAATGTAAACAAACAGACTTCATCTCTAAAAAGACGTGATATAGACGCTTGTGTTTAATATACAAAGTTATATTATGTATGATAGTATTTGATATAGAAAGATGTTACTTACCCGATATTAATGTTTGTTAAAAGTTAAAATAAGCCTTAAAATGCTTTAATTCCAAAATACAGAATAAAGCCATTTTTAGACATATATAACACTGATAAACGGTTGAAGAAAATAGATACGTGGAATCTATATATCCTTAGAAATACAGACTCTTAACAAACATTCTTGTGTTTGCATTGAAAACGACATTTTGAGACTAAATTCATTTATTTATGTTCGGTTTTTTCGAGAGCAGTCCGGTCTTTTTCGAGTGTGTCCAATTTTTTTCGAGTGATTATACAAATTACCTTTAGTTTAAAATGCTATTTGTCAGTGTAATTACGATTACAAATAATAAACAAAGTTTCAAATTAAGTACTTTTCCCGCGGCATGAACCAATGCATTCATCAGTTTGAGTAATGGTGTTCTAACACTTACATGTTATAAACATTCGTTCATTTGTATATATTTTGCTGTTTGTCATATTTTATAACTTTCAAGTACAGTACATATTCGTGATGTCACCAATATAATGTACGCATAAATAATTTGGATTGAGACCTACATGCAGATATTTGTATACCTGATGAGCTATTTATTTCATTATTCATTATGTATAAAATCTAATTCAAATGTTTTTGTCAATTGGAATAAAAATCGAGCGGATTAATTGTGTCCGTGTTGTTTTTTTTTCATTCGGTTTTTTTTTTCGTGTTGGTCAGGCCTCCATAAGTAGAATGTGTGTTATTACATTGCATTTTTTTATTCTTCTTTGCTGTCCAGTACTGAGGTTTCTTACTCCGTTTTTAATAAACAGCTGCGCCATGGTCGCATGATACACCTGTCAAGTTTTCAAAGTTCTTTTCTCTTATGCATGGTTGTGTCTTATCATCTATTTCTTGCATGAATAGAAATTTCTCGTATCATCACTACACAGAGTGTGATATGAAAATACGAAAATCTGCGTTAATTTGGTCTGCTGGTGTCACACCACCAATAAAAGTAGCCCTACTCTGACACAAAATAGTGCTTTCGATGTCCTTGTTTTCTTAAACTAACCAACAAATTTTCAAAAATCAAACTTTTGGTGAAAGAGAAATATATTTAGACCATTTTGAGCCAAAATTTACTCGTCAATGAGTCAGAATTAAAATTATTGCGCTCCGCGGTACACTAACTAAAGATTTCGAGAAAACCAGGGGTTATTTTTGGAGTACCTCTATTCGAATGTCATATTTTTTTCTAAGAAGGCTTAAAGGGAATTGGCATGTAGAAAGATGATACATGTACATATCAGGATAAATTATACCTGGTTTCTAGGAAGTTAAACTTTTATATAGGGTAAGATATTTAGAAAGCTGTGAAAATTGCAAAATTTGGTACAACACTTTTAAATACTATTCCTTCTATTCCCACTTGTAAATAACAATTATAGATGTTTTAGTAAATAATTTGTTTTTATAACAATCGAGGTTAATTATAATTTCACCTAAGATTTACCTGTATTTTTTCAAAGCATAACATATTTGGTACACTGTTTAGGTATATAATACCTTGTTTATTTGTAATATGTTTCTTTTTTCATCAAAAAATTGTTACAAATAAAGAAAAATTATTACAGAAAAAATATGGTGAATAGATTGAAGTTAGATTTATTTTTAAATTTAAAATCCTGTCACCATCAATACTTTGAACAACATGCCAACAAAAGTCTCCAACCATGGGTCCTCCAGAGAATGAAAGTTTGCTGCATAAATGAGCTGACACCAATTCCAATCATCTACGAGGAAGAACTAGTTAAACTCAGAACCGACGACACACAAGAACTTTTAGAGAACATTCAAACTTTTCCATCTGGCAAGGACACAATGTACAACAAAGGCAAGAAGAACCTACCAGTTTTACAAAAACTGTTGATCAAATCAACATAGATGGTACTCGGACATGTACAATCAAAGGTGGTCCATTCCTGATAACAGACGACAACACAGTAGGGCGTATGCTTATCTTCAGTACGCAAAAGAATCTAACACACTTATCAGCTGCAGATATCATATATGGTGATGGTACATTTTACACCGGTCCGAGCCAATTCTTCCAACTGTACACTTTTCACGCAATGGTTGTCGGAGCAATGTATCCACTCGTACACAGTTTACTTCCAGCCAAGAGCGAACTAGTATATACAAGGTTCCTGATTTTACTTCAAGATCGCTGACACCAACACCAACTACAACTTCAGCCTACCACTATCCTCCAAGACTATGAAGTCGCCATCCGAAATGCAGCATACTCTGTATTTCCTGGCATCAACAAAAATCTTCTCGTCTGAAACTACTTATTACCTGTTCTAATAAAAAAAAACACTGGTCAATTAACAGATGACTAAAAAATGTTTGTACAATATAATCCTTTGTTTGCACAAGTTTTCCTCCTATTGATGTCCCCATTCCCACATGAAATTCTACCTTTTCTTACCAGATTTATAAAAAGTGGAATAGAGGGAATGAACCAATTTTAACACATGACATGAGTAAAATCTCTTTGTTCTTACTGTGCTATAATCTGGATAATGCACAGCAAAGGTGTGCAATAACTACCTCAGATATACTGCACAGTTCAAATCTATTTTTACCTTTAGGGGCAGTTCCTAGATTTTGAAGGGGCATTATTCTATCAAATTAAAAAAATATCGCCGAGTGTAGCGACACGAATATTGACTATTTTTAGCTAAAACACGATACTTTGTCCAATACCAGGGTGACGACATGTTAGCTCCCACCCCCCGAATCATCCATCTGCCTAGAAATTACGACACCTTTGTCAAAGTCTTAATCGTAACTTATTAAATAAAAAATGGGAATAGATTTAACAGAAACATTAAAAAAAAATCTACCATTAAATCGCAATTTTACAATAAGTCTAAACCAAAATAAAGTTAGCAATTTAAAACTTACCCAAGTCGTATTTCCCCCTTTCTTTACCCTACAAGCCTTCAAGGAACTTTCCTATGATCCGTGGATTGCGGAACATCGTCCACATCTAAAACGTTCTCGTAAATTAATGACGTCATGTGTTAAAACAGTTATTGGCCAATCAAATCGGTATAGAGGTTAATCTGCACGCTCAGAGTGACCCTCTAACCCGAACTCCTACGTCGTTCGGGTTAATAAGGGTCACCTAATCTGTGTAGATTAACTTCTATATACCGACTTGATTGGTCAATAACTATAACTTAATTAGTGGTCTGACACCATATACATCATCAGAAGACAATATTACGACATTTTTCACTGGCTATTCGTAAGGTCACAAATGACCTTCAAAGGTTACGACGATGTACATTTCGTGTGCAAAATGCTAGAACAACGATTCTCGGAATTTTTAGTTTAACGCAATGAGAGTGTTGGCCGTATTAAGACAACTATGTTTAATAACTTGTGAGAATGGGATATCGCTTGATATCAACTCTCGTTATTTAATTCAAATAGTAATAATAAACTCGCCAAAAGGCTCGTTTATTATTTTATTGAAATTAAATAACTCGAGTTGATAAACAGCGATATCTATTTTCACTCATTATGACACCTATAAATAATTTCTCAATGTCAAAAACTTAACTTTTACAAAAATCTTCTCGTCTGAAACTACTTATGCCTTGTTCACACGTACCTTTAATTCGAATCGAATGCGAATCGAATTCGCTAATCGCGTTCACACACTCTTCTTTTTTTAATTCGAATTAACTAATTCGCATTAGAAATACGAATTTGTTAATCCGAATTAAAAGTTAAAACGTCAAACGTTTCGAATGCGAATTAAACTAATTCGAATTAGTTAATGCGAATCGAATTCGAATTACGTGTGAACTCAGCATTAGTTTCTCTACATTATAGATAGAGATAACTATAAACAGCAAGAATCAACGGTTCAGTAAAATAAGATCTACAAACAAGTCACCATCACCAAAACAGATAATTTTGCCATGAATTCTATTCTTGTCTTTAATGTCGAAGAGTGCCCTTTGTTTGACATGCACTGCAGCAAATAGACTAAGGTGAGTAACACAGGCTCTTAAGAAACTCTATAATGTTTAATAAAATCCCATAACTCGGAAACGTAAAACCAATAATTTCTAAAAATTCGAAAGGTATGATACCTCAATAGACAATTCACCAAAGTTTCATGTAAATTGGTTACAGCGTTTTTGAGTTTTTGTCCGACATGCTGACGATTGACGAATGGACAACGGGGTACAATAATACGTCCAGTATAAAACTCCATGGTTCACCACGAAATTGTTATTTACTTTGACAACAAAAGTACCAAAGTGGAAAGGGATTAATATAAGTTGCAGTAACTTGTTTCCCAATCAACTATTTATAAATATGTTTAAACTAACAAAAGTACCATGAAATGAAGTTAAAAAGATTATGATTCTCCTGCACTTTGTTCTAAATACCCTTTTTAAAGGATCTAATAGTTTCTTATTTAATACTGGACAGTTGTGGTAGAACGATTTCCGAACAGAAAACTTGAATTAAATTCAAAAAGGTTAGTTTTGATCAATGTAGTATTATGTTTTTATGATTTATTAAGAACAAATAATATTTACTATACTATATATAAAAATATTAATTTTCGCGAACCATTTAGGTCACGGAAATTCCAAAATATGGCATCAGTAAGGAGAGTTGTGCAAATAATGTGAATACACAGAACCCCCATCCAAATTATCTCTAGCCAAAAGTATTTATCTTTTTCTATTTTATATGTACTAACAATATTCAATTTTTCTATAATTTCGATTAAAATATTACAAAATCTGAGTAAAAATAGATCGAATGCCCCAAATAAACATTGTCTGATTGGTTGAAGTACTGTGGCGTCGATGCTTAGCATAATAAGCCTCGATGTAAAGCACACGCTTCACAGGAATAAGGAGAGTTTTACAAATAATGTGAATACACAGATCCTCCATCCTATTTATATTTTGCTGGAAATGTTGCAGTGTTCATCATTTCTGTTTTGATTCTGCTCACAACATTCCATTTTTTCTATAATTCCGATTTAAATATGTGGAACCCGCAATAAAAATAGATGGCCTCAATCACGTGGCCTCAATGATTTAATAGCAACGCAAAAAAATCCATTAATCATGTTGTACTTTGTTACCAGTCGGAACTACTCGGCCTTTCTGGTTGCACGAAGTGAATAGCCGAGTAGTTCCGATTGACGATGTTACATAAGCCAAATCACACATACAGATCTTTGCGCTCAAATGTAATTCTTGGTGAAGTATACAGGTAACTTCGTTTACGAAAATTTATACACACTTTTTCATTAACATATTACCAGACTTTTGCATATTCACGTTTTTTGATGCTGAACTGTAGTCGAATTCAATTCTGTACATTTTTTTTTACGTGAAGCGATAGGAGTAAGACTATTTTTTCGCGCCAATTTAAGCAGCTTCATCCCCATCAACAAAATTATTTATTGTTATTTTCGTGAAATTTTAGTCATATAGTTTATCAATTAGAGAATTTTTGGTAAGTATTACTTATTCATGTTAAGGTTCTACTGATGTGCTTCTCTAGACCTTTTTGACGTTCCGTTTTATCCCATTTATCTCAATACTATCTCCGATGACAGAAATGTCAACTCGACCTATTCGTGTCGAAAGTGAAAATCGCATCTATTTGATGAAATAATTTCTTCTTCAACGGTTCATGCATTATTTTTGTATTATTTGATAACCAATCACATTCACGTTGCATGTTTGCATGAAAATGGTTATGTATTAGTGAATTATAAGGGCGATGCAACATGCGAGGTCAGTGCACGATCACGTGACATTATTATTTGTAAACAAACATGCTCCCCGTGTAACACGTGTCTGAATTATCCTTTCAAAGTGTTATGAATCTTTCAATCACTATTTTATGATATATTTCTTTTTGTTTTTAGGTCTGCATATCAATATAGTCCAAGTAAATTAGTAATAGTTCTGAGTTGTGTTTTTTTCTTCATAGTCATAGAATAGGGCTCTTCACGGTTAGTTCGGCCATATTGGATAGGGGGCAGATTTTTTGGAAGGAGGTGGAAATGGTATGAAAGTGTGGGAAATCCTATGTGTGTTTCCAAGCAACAGCTCTGTTTTAATGATGTTTTCCCGTATTTTTCACACCATTTTTACCTCTATTCTGAAAATCTGCCCCTATCCAATATGGCCGAACTAACCGTGAAGAGCCCTATTAGAAGGTAAGTCTACATAAGTTATATTTAACTTAAGTCTAAAAAGATAACTCCACTTTCCCTCTATTTAAAACCGCATACTAATTTAAACAGCATTTGCTCCCCTTGAACACTAATTTGCCCCTTCCCCGTCATTTCCCTTTAAATTTGCGCAAAAATCATACTTATAGTCCATTTACATTAATGGCCTATTTGTGATTTTACCATCTTAACTGCAATTTTCATATTGAACACATTTGACCATTTAGTATGAGTTCCCACGTTTTTTGTCTTATATGAAGGTAGTCCGAGATTACTCTGACGTCCGACGGCTGTTTTGCCAGACAAGCTGGGGCCGTGGGACGTCAGAGCTTGTCCCATATCAAAAAGTGGATATTTGCCCACCCAAAATATATGCGCGACTTTGACGCTTCTGGAGCCGACTGAGGGCCTTGGAATTTTATAAATCGGGCATCAGTCTCTTCATTTTTCATTTATCTCTTCATTTATGTAAGTTTCACCTACCTGCCAACCTTTATTTTTCTATATTTTAACAGTTTTCATAGTGACCCCCCTATTTCAGCATTTTCACGATCATTTTCAAATATTATCACGTGACCACGAGAAAACAGGGCAAATGACCATAATGTAACACCTCGTTTATTTACGATGCACCTGCCTAAAGATCCGAGAGCTTCCGATCGTTATCGTGGTCGGAACTAAATGCTGATTACCGAAAAAACGTGGTTGCTTCTAGATGTTAATCATCGATCTCCTATAAAGGAGGTAAAAAAATATAAATATTTGCATATTTGAGTCTCGAGGCTACGAACTCTCTCGTAACTTGACGTCCATATTTGAAAGTGAAAATGCTGAAATGGAGGGGTCACTATGAAAACTGTTAAAATATAGTAAAATAAAGGTTGGCAGGTAGGTGAAACTTACGTAAATGAAGAGATAAATGAAAAATGAAGAGATTGATGTCCGATTTATAAAATTCCAAGGCCCTCAGTCGGCTCCAGAAGCGACAAAGTCGCGCATCTATTTTGGGTGGGCAAATATCCACTTTTTGATATGGGACAAGCTCTGACGTCCCACGGCCCCAGCTTGTCTGGCAAAACAGCCGTCGGACGTCAGAGTAATCTCGGACTAATGAAGGATGTTAACTTTTTAGGTCATGTTTTCCTAAACACCTTATTGCTATTTGGTTTGAGAACACAATTAATTTGCAGTGCATTTCTTTTAGAACATATATGAAAATTAAAAAAATCCCACCCACGTTTTCTCAATGAAACTTTTACAGTGTGTTGTACTACTTTTGGGACAAATTATATCAAAATTAAAGAAAACTTCATCGTCTGTAACTCAAAATATGAACAATTTTATCCTTAGGGCGTCTTGAAATCTTTTGACAGCTTCCGAAGTCCTATATTTCAACCTTTTTCACCTGGACTAAATCACTACTTTCCTTTTAAATTCGGGACCCAAATTTCTTTACAGTGTAATTTCACCCCCCCTACTTACAATTTGAGGCATTAAACATGGATAAATTAATTTGGAAGGGGTATTAAAATTAATGGCAAGTAACCACCCACTATTAACACTAGGGACTTTATTCGTGAACAACGAAAATCAAGGGACGACAATTGTGGTCTCGAACCATTTGTCTGTCTGGATTGTTAAAACCACAAAATCAGATAGTGATGAATATGCAAGTTTTCAACGATCCCGGAAAATACGAAAAATACACCTTATCGCTATTTAATCCAATCTGGGAAAGACAGTCAAATGTACAACTCCCTGTTTGGGTCATGTGGCTAAAAATAGAGGTTTTTTAGTAGAGAGCTGAGGGAGTAAAAACTTTAGAAAGCGATCATCAAGAAACTTTAAGGGGTGGCGGGTCTAAATCATTTATATAGGATTTCTCTATATTTTTCTATAAATGAACTTTATATTATAGTTAATAGAAAATAAAATAAAATAAGTGGGGTCACCCTTCATTTGCGCTCATAATCAGTCTTCCAAAGAAGCATACATTTATGTAAAAGTGGTTTTTTTTCTGTTTAAGTAATAGGAGAAATAAAGTTAATATCGAAATACAATGAAATAAAAAAAGAAATTTATTACAGAAATCGCTCAAATTTTTACAATAATTTAGTTTAAGTACAGCTTACATATGGAAATGATAACCAAACATGACATATAACCGACAAATCTGACAGGAAGTGCAAAAAAAAAAAAAAAATCCCGACATACCGACCCGGATTTTTTGGCCTTGGAAGCAGGAAACAGACATCTATTTTTTTTGGCCTAAAAGTCATCTGGGGCCAACACAAATTTATTGTTTTGAATGATTTTTGTACCATATGATAAAGTAACAACTACAAAAGGTAACAAATAAAATTTGTAATGAAAAACAAATGTTTATTTTTTTTCTGAAAATTTTGTACCCTCGAGGCTCCTTAATATAGTATGATCAATTTTTTTCTTAATTAAAATTGAAGTTTAAAGTTTTTACGGTAAGGGAAGACATCAAAAGATCAATGTAAGATAAAAAAAACTTAATTCAAATAGTTTGGGGGTTGAACTGCTGCAAAATTTGGTTATCTGACATTGATTTTTACATATATCCATATGGGTCAATCAGTTTTTCCCAAATTAAGTTAAGAAGGGGGTAGGGGGGACGGGTCAGTGAAAAAACTATGTGAATTAAGTTTTTTATCCTTCATTGAACTTTTGGTGTCGTCCTTAAGTTAAAACAGGTCTCATAAAAAAGTATTGTGCATCAGTGTAAATTTCATGAATTCTTAAATCACATGTATATAAATCATGGACTATAATTCTTTATAGCAATATCTGTTAGCCATTTAGGGGTCTTTTGCATTTAAAGTTCAGATTAAGTGGGTTCATTTTGCGAAAAAATGACCTCAATATAAAGGACAATATATATATAGACAATATATTATATAGACTCAAAAAATGGTATATCAAACAGAAGACAAAAAAGGGAAAATATAGTGAATTTTGGAGAATTTATATTATTAAATGTACATGCATTTGAAATATTTAAGATCCATGGTGACCTAGCTACCAGTTTAGAAAACAGTGATTTAAATGCTAGTCTATTAGAGGGATATTTCATTTTCATTGGAAGTAGATATAGAATCTTATTTTATCATGAAGTCCAATTTGAAAATGACTTTGGGGGACTGTTGGGATCCCGCTAACATGTTTAACCCCGCCACATTATTTATGTATGTGCCTGTCCCAAGTCAGAAGCCTGTAATTCAGTGGTTGTCGTTTGTTTATGTGTTACATATTTTTTTTTACATATATAAGGCCATTAGTTTTCTAGCTTGAATTGTTTTACATTGTCTTATCGGGGCCTTTTATAGCTGACTATATATGTGGTATGGGTTTTGCTCATTGTTGAAGGCCGTAGGGTGACCTATAATTGTTAATGTTTGTGTCATTTTGGTCTTTTGTGGATAGTTGTCTCATTGGCAATCATACCACATCTTCTTTTTTATATTTGGGAATGAAGATGTAGTAAAGGCTGAATGCCAGTTTTAGTCTTATATATTTACTTTAGTCTTACATGTATATAATTACATATATGTATGTGTACATATATCACTGATATAGTGGCAATGATAAATAGACACTGACAAGTCTTCAATGGTAGATCCAGAACTTTTCAGGGGGGGGGGGGGACAGTCATGCTTCAGTGAGTGATTCCCTATATAATCAACCAAATTTTTCCCATAAAAAGGGGGGGGGGCCTGGATCCACCTATGGTCTTACAGTAGATAACATTTTATAGTTATGAATATTTTGTCAGTTGACTAAAACTAGATGGAGGTGTGTGTGTTCTTATTTCCAACAGAAGGACACTAAACCTATATCAATATGTGCATGAAGCAAATTGATAGTTGCTAGATACTGAATGATTATACCACAAGAAAGTTTTAACCTGTGCATATATATACTTAAAATACGATAAAAATATCATGTCTTTTTCAGGACTTCTGAATCCAACCATGTAGTATGGAATGTTCTTGAGATATGGTTTTGGTCGATGGATGTTCACGAAGGACCTGTAGTACAAAGTATATCACTGGATTTAGCTCTTTGTCTAAGTGTATTATTAAATTACTTTGCTTTGAGCTCAGTTCATTGTTATGCAATTCTTTCTTTGTAAAATAAAGATTTGACAGACAACTCTCATGTACAAGGATTTGTCAAAGTAGTATCACCTCTTATGTACAATGTAAGTATTAGGGAGATAAATGCATTCTATTTTAATTTGAACCAAACATATTATGTTTGTTCAATTATGTTAAAAAAATGATAAGCTCTATCTAGGCTTATCGATTTCTTAAACCATATTTCATTGTTCATGCTTGAAATTTTTATACAACCACAGAAATTTTTGCGGTCCTTAATAGGTATCCTGTCGTCCGAAGACAGATGGTTTCCATATAATAACTTAACTATATAATAAGCAAAAATAAATAAATAAAATTATAACACAATGTTTATAACCACAAAAGGAAGCTTGGGATTGATTTTGGGGGTTATAGTCCATAAGGTTTAGGTTCCAAAGGTGCCCAAAACAAGCATTAATTTAGTGTCAGTACAAAAAGTTGTGTACAAGTATTTCAATTGCTCTGAAATTGTACCATAATGTTTAATACCATAAGTTGAAGGTTGGGGTATATTTTAAGGGTTATTGGGGCAAACAGTCGAGGAATTGATGGCCAAAAACAAGCACGTTTGTAGAGTCGAGACCACAAATTGTCCAGAATGGTTGTTGAATTACCTAAAACCAATGCTTTATGAAATCTTCTTTGAAAATTAGAGTTGTCTTTCTCTGTCCAGAATACATGTAGTAGTTTAATCAACTTAAATTAATGCTTTATACAATATACAATGCAAAATTCACTTTACTACCAACTGATCAATTAAAGCAGTCTTTAATAACCATTCAGTGATTACAAGCACTTTGATTATCATTCTAGGGTTATGCCCTTTTACAAATGGAAACATTGAAGAATTATTTAGTCTTAACTTAAGTTTGTTTTAACTAAATCTAGTGAACCATACCAATAGTAAGCAAATACATATGAAAAAGATGTGGTATGCTTTCCAATGAGACAGTTCTCCACAAGAGACCAAATGATACAGAAGTTAACAACTATAGGACATAAACAATAAGCAAAGCCAATACCGCATAATCAGCTATAAAAGGCACCGAAATGACAATATAAAACAATTCAAACGAGAAAACTAATGGCCTTATTTATGTTATAAAAAAAAATAAACAAAAAACTTACATGTCACACATTAATAAACGACAATCACCGAGTTACAGGCTCCTTATATCATGTTCTCAAATCTAGATATCATCTCCCATATAGAAAAAAAACGTGTGAAAAAATTAATCTATTATGTGTTGCGTTCCTAGATACAAAATGTATCCAAAATCAAAGATGTAGAACATATTCTATCATAATAACTAGGTAACTAGTGTTATAACTGTCTCCTCTATGCCTGTCTTAAACATAAAAAAAAATATTAAATAAATAACAGTTCTAATGCTCAGGTTGGTTGTCACCGTGCAACACAGTTAATAATATAAAAAAGAAGATGTGGTATGATTGCCAATGAGACAACTATCCACAAAAGACCAAAATGACACAAACATTAACAATTATAGGTCACCGTACGGCCTTCAACAATGAGCAAAGCCCATACCGCATATATAGTCAACTATAAAAGGCCCTGATAAGACAATGTAAAACAATTCAAGCGAGAAAACTAATGGCCTCATTTATGTAAAAAAATGAACGAAAAACAAATATGTAACACATAAACAAACGACAACCACTGAATTACAGGCTCCTGACTTGGGACAGGCACATACAAAAATAATGTGGCGGGGTTAAACATGTTAGTGGGATCCCAATCCTCCCCCTAACCTGGGGCAGTGGTATAACAGTACAACACAAGAACAAACTATAAAAATCAGTTAAAAAAGGCTTAACTCATCAGATAGACAAAAAAATAACACCATAAAGGAAAAACATAGAACTCCTTTTGTCATAAGACACTGTCAAACATCAAAACATACTATCCACACTCATCTGTGTCCACACTTGTTTCATATATTAAATTACAGGTATAAACTAGAAAAGTCATTTAGAAATCTTTTTTCTTATTCAAATTTTCTGTAAAAAAACCCGGACCATTTGTCTAAAAACCCGGACAATTTCACAGTTGCTCTCGAAAAAACCCGGACAATGATAAACCACAGTGTGGGAACGGAACTGTACGGTTTTCTACTAATTTGGTCATTCGGGAGACTGTCAAGCGGTGCTCCGACATTTGCAAAATAACAAGTTGCTTGATGGAAACTTTGATGAACTCTTATGTTGCGATATAACGTTTCTGCTTCAAGTTTTGATAGCTAAAACATTCTTTATGTAAATATGAACCAATAAAATAATAAGAAAGATATATGCATTCAAACGTTTTCCTTAGAATGGTGGAGCTCCGTGTAAAACGATCAAAAATTGTCACACAACAGCGATCAAAAATGTCAAATAAACATCGAAAAATCAATGTTTGCTACCTGAATTTTCACATGTACCTTTTCTGATATTAATCTTACCTATCTGAAAGTTTCAAAGCCATTGTCCCAGTAGAAATCTAAATATATTCATTTTCTCGATGTCGGATATTTTTATTGACTGTACAATCACTTGCAAGTTTGTAAAGGACCATAAGAGTTCGTCAAAGTTTCCATCAAGCAACTTGTTATTTTGCAAATGTCGGAGCACCGCTTGACAGTCTCCCGAATGACCAAATTCTTAGAAAATCGTACAGTTCCGTTCCCACACTGTGTAAACACTGAATTTTAAATTTAATTAAATACAAGGAAATTGTGCTTCTTTGTTGATCGAAACATGTAAAGTATTCAATATAAGATGGGTAGTAATGTAAAAAAACTATTATAATTACGAAATAGCAGTTAATTGAACTTATCGCATGTGTCATCACTCGGAAAAGCACGAACTACACTTGAAAAAAATGGACCGAATCACTCGAAAAACCTCGATCCTAGCCGGAAACTATACTTACCGTGAATATGCTTCCATGTTTTTATCAGCATGCCCTTAGTTTGTATTACCCATGGTGTGTTACTATGTATTGCCTAACTATGTTTTTATTATATGTAATTAATTATGTTATGTTTTTATAATACTAGAACACACCCGTGATATCGCGGGTCCGTGACTGAATTAAAGTATATAACTATGCGCAAGCCTTATTTTAGTATTAGTATTGTCATCTGATATAGTCATGCCGATTATAAGATACACAGTTTTCTCTGCTTTCAAATCTTTCTCACGGTTTGAACCCGTCGAACTGGAACTTGTCAATTATTGGAAATATTAATTATTTGGAAAACAAAAGGTCCTGGAATGGAGTATTTTTTAATCAACAGCATTGTCCTATAGCTTATTAATCCTGAATACACCGTTTGGTGGTGCGCCTGTCAGATGCGGAACGTACAGATAAGGTAATCGATAACAGGTGAATAAACTATCGGTATCGGACTCGGAACCTCTTAATTATTGGCAATATTAATTACGTGGAAAACAGAAGGACCTGGAGTGGTTTAATTTTTAATCTACACCTTTGTACTATATTAATTATATATAAAGTTGAATTCTTTGATTCGTCGTTTTTACGTGATGACGGCTGACAAATTGGACCTCGTAATTTTAGTATTATAGATATCAGCGTGTGATAATAGTCCTAAAGAACCCATGTTCCATGTTATTGTATGTAAATGTTTATTTGTGTTTTCGACTTTGAATAAAGATTACTTACTTGCTGATTTGTTTGTGATTTTTGCATTTTTATTCACTCAGGTAATTTTTACTGCCATATGAATTAAGTAGATTCTGGAATGATTAAATATATCCTTTTGTTTAACTTCTAATACAGAAAAACTAAATATGCTAGGTTAAATGTAATTTTTCTCGTTGACAACCTCTACGTTCGTTTCGACATTAATGTGTATCGACACGCATTGTATATTCATGTCACGTACACCAATTGCACGCCTTTAATAGTGGAGTTCTTCGTGTATTGCTATGAATCACAATTTATTATAAAACTTCGTAAACATCATCCCAAGTTACATCTAATTGAAGAAAAAAAAAAATACACTCACAGTTAACGTGATGAGATCATTGCTTTAAATAGTCATTGCATTGGTTTTCGACCCCCCTCCCCCCCCCCCCCGCAGTAATCATGGCCGTTGTTTTTTTCGTTTGAATTGTTTCCCATTTTGTAAATTACTATACGGTATGTTCATTGTTGAAGGCTGTTGGGTAAACTATCATTGCATCATTTGGTCTCTGATGGATAGTTGTTTCATTGACAATCATACCTAGTCTTCTTATTTTGATATACATATATATAGTCGAAACTAACAACTTAATATATAAAACACGTAATCCCAACACTTTGTCGTTTTGAATCGCCCCAGTGATCTCATGCATGCATTCTCGCACAATGTATAAGGAAAAAGAAAGAGTGATCGTGTCGGATCTTTTAATAGTTTATTATCGCAAGTGAGGACTCATGATGTACCCTTCGGGGACTAATAGCCAACTATTAGATATATCAAATGAACGAGGATGTATAGCCTTCTGTTCCAATGAAAACAACCGTAATAAAGAGGCAGAAAAAGGATTGACATGGATACGGTATTAAAAAAAATACAAATGCTTTGGTTTTTTCCTTCGGAAGATCGTTTAAGGGGAAAGTCTTGAATATTTGATGCATATTAAGACGCATATAAGAACCGAACCTTTATATCCGTTAAAACAATTCAACAAATGAAAGTACTCGTTAAGAGATGGGTGAAGAAAGTGATTTAAGTTAAATGTACTTATAACGGATATATGTCATCGGACTAACTAACATTATCGACTATATATTTCACAAAATAACTTCTGTCATTCTAAAATTAGTAAGTGATAAGACTCATCAAGGTCATCCTTTGTTTTTAACGTATACAGATGTACATCTTAATATTGTTTGCAGTTTTCCACTTTGCAGTCCCACGACACATTTGTAACCCATGTGATCCTCTAGAAATACCAATGCTTGATTTAGTTAAGCATGCTACAATTTGTGGCGCATGTGGGCAGTTCTATGGAGAAAGTATGGAAAACTGCTGCTTCTGTAGCTCTGATATACGACAACTATGTAGTATCGCTTACAACTGAAATTCGACACGACAGGATATCTGAAGAAACAGAACTTTGCGACGACAAGAAAACCACAAGATCAGTTGATTCCATGCAGGCTGAATAGTGATTTTGAAATCGTTCAAATATGAGCTGTGCCAAGGATAAACTTAGTTAGTGTTTTAGAGTTAACTGTATACACATGAAAACAACAATCTAACCAAGGCAAAAATAACTCATTATTTTCTAACAATTTACTTTTTTGTTCCTCATATAAAAGAAGATTGAAATAAAATATCACGGTGTTGCCTCATTAATCTGCATTTTTGCCCAATGCACAAGATATACTTCAAGCTTTTACTTACTAATAATAATATAGATATTGGTAAAAGCAAGTTATTATTCGATGGATATGAAAACGCATCACACGGTAAAGCATGCTCACATGTTGATTGATACAAAATGTTAGCAGACTCTGATATATAGTTTTTAAGGAAAATGCGACGGAGATGTCACGGAACGGACATACGGGCAACGGTAAGCTAGTTAACAATCCCTATTTCTTCTGGATGATATTTAAAAAGGTTTTTGTAATAAGTGATGTTTATGACTTGGAGTAGTATTGCTGTATCATTTATTTAAGTGAAATGAGGCTACGGTAAGTCGACGGTCTTTCTGTACAAGGACTCATTTGGCACTCATACCCCATCGTCTTATATCTTTAGGCTCTACATTCACGAAAGTCAATCGAGGAAAAAATGATTAAACATAGTCAATATGAGTTTAAAAGAAACAGAAACGTTGTATACCAATAGTCAGGGCCGTAACTACCTATGAGGCAGGGGAGGCAACTGCCTCCCCTGAATTTTCTACACCAAAATTATTTTTTTTAGAAAAAAAATAAAATAATTATGAACACGAAGAACTTGAATTTATATTATAAACAACACAAGTTAACAGTTTTAACAGTGTTATCATGATACGTAATATATGTCTGTCATTTTTCGGATTTTTGATCGAAAGTAAACCGTTTCAGTATTTGTTTTATTTTTTTTTTAGTGTGGCCGTCCGTCTGTTATTCAGTATTGAGGGGGTCAGTATTCGTATGAGAACACATATGAAACTTTGCTTTCGATAATTTTGAATAAAAACTTAACTATTCACATTTATTTTGGGGCTCAATTAGAATGAAATTCAAAACAGTGTAGCTGTGGCCATTGATTGACACATTAAAATCATCCGTTGACTGGGACAATTTAGGTGAACGTTTGTATGTAACGACCAATGCTCACTATGTACTTTTTAAAGACACTTAAACTATGGGGTCACCAAAGGTTCTCAACACCTAAATAAAGTAATTCGAAAAATTAATCAGAAATAACACGATATTTTGATTTATATCAATTATATAAATCAAAACACAAAGGTTATTCCTGATTAATTTTTCGAATTATTTTATAATTAAAGGCGTTAAGAAACCTTTGGTGACCCCACAGTTTAAATGTCTATCGTAGGTACGTCGTGAACAGTGGTCGTTACAGACAAACGTTCACGTAAATTGTCCCAGTCAATGGATGATTTTAATGTGTCAATCAATGGCAACAGCTACACTGTTTTGAATTTCATTCTATTTAAGCAGAGGAAGTTCCTTTTGTATTGTGAATCTTTAAGATATCGGAAATTCGTTACCGGCTGAATCAGCTGTTGGATCCTTTTTTAAGAATCCCGATCGTACGAGAACATTATGGTCAATGCCTTAGTAGGTAAACACTCCCATTCGTTGTAGCAGGGACTTTCTATACTAAGTATATACTAGACTAGTATAGAAAGTCCCTGTTTGATGTATACATGTCTGTTCAGCTTTCAACAATATTGAAATTCAAGATCCTCGATAAAAAAAAAATATCTTGTGTTTTATAATCTTGCTTTATATGTTTTTTGAACTTACCCGTTTCTAAAAAAATATCTTTAAATACAGAAAATACAGATAATAATTGTTTGCATGAAAATTGCTCCAAGGATCCAGCAAAACTGATCTTTTTTAAAGTAAGGAAATCGAAGGAAAACGGGTAATTTTAGCCATATCATTTGAGAAAAAAATCCACGGTCACAATGTATTTAATGTTAACAAATTATAGGTCAAAGTACAGCCTTCAAAACGGAGCTAGCCTTGGCTCACCCCAAACAGCAATCTCAGCTTGGTTTTGCATAAAAGTTGCTTCCAGGTTCAAGCAATACTGATGTTTCTTAAAGTAAGGAAATCGAAGGGAAACGGGTAATTTTTAGCCAAAGACTGAGCGAAAAAGATCGGCGGAGGGCTGCGCCCCCTACCCCTATCAAAGGGGGCTCAATCGGCGGTCCCCAAACCCCTGCCTCCCCTGAATTCGAACCCTAGTTACGGCCCTGATAGTCCCAGATATTCTTTACAGATTTTTCAAATGACGTTAAGACTAGTAATCCTAAACTGTCTCGCTCTCGATATAACCATGTAACTCCTTCGTTTGAAAATATGAAATCAACTTTTATTTTGAAATTTTAAGCAAAGTAAACAGCAAAATTTAAAAGAACATCAATTAAACCAATGAATTTTTTTTTTTTACTTTGACTTAAAATTATAACTTGTATACGTGCCTGTCCCAAGTCAGAAGACTTGTAGTTTAGAAGTTGTCGTTGGTTCATTTCTGTCATATTTGTTTATCGTAAATTGTTTTACTATACATTGGGCCGTTATTTTTTGTCTTTTCAAATGTTTCATATTTTTCTGTCGGCCCTTTTTAGCCGACTATATGGTCTCGTCTTTTGCTCAACATTGAAGGCTGCACGGTTACCCATCATTGATTACACCCCTTTCACTTGAGCTTTGGTGGACAGTTGCCTCATTGGTTATCATACCACATGTCCTTATTTTTATATTAAGTTGTCTTTCTGTCGAAATTGTAATAAACTTTCATAATCTATACTGCTTGCATCCACTTATGATGAATGTTTCTAAATACAAGGGTTTTGACAATTTATAACGAGTAATTTTTATTGTCAATGAATTGAAGAGTAAATCGAATAATGATTACAGCTTTCATCACCATTTTAGGTAAAGTATTATTATGTTGATTTTTTGGTTATTAAACAGTTGAATGCAAATAGTTGCGCCATTTTACTGTATTGTCGATAATGATAAGGTCCAATCAAGTTCAAACACACCTTTAATTACAATTTTACCATAAATTGCAATTGTAAAAGTCGTTTGGTCATCAAAACTACATCGTTTCAATAGTCTCATTAGTCACACGGTACTATCAAGTACGTCATCAAGCTGATATAAAAAAAAGTAAAATAACAAGAATAAGACATTTGAAAAATAAAAATGACAACGACCGAATCTTTCGATTATTCTATGTTTGTTTTTCACGATATAACTTTATACACTGAATATGTAATCGGTATGAAACTGTGGAAATATATACCACCATTACTCCTTCTATTCGGAACTACTGGAAATATTCTCTCAATTATAGTATTACGCAGAAAGAACCTCAAAAGGTCTGTTTGTACCATATATTTCGTTGCTTTAGCGGTTTCTGATCTTCTGGTACTATATACTGGGTTATTGAGACAATGGATGTTTATGACATTCGACATTGATATCCGCCACATTGGAAATACATTTTGTAAGATTCACACTTGGATTCTGTATTTTTCGCTGGATTTTTCAGCATGGATTCAAGTGGCCGTCACCATAGAGAGGTTATGTGCTGTTTGGTATCCAGTTTCTGGTAAATACAAATGTTCACGACACACTGCTGTTGTGAGTTTGGTATCTATAGCATGCTGTCTTTTAGCAATAAACAGTCATATCGTTTATGGAATCGGGGACTATGTAGAAATCATTAACGGCACGGAATCAATTACCAAATGTACTTACATGTCAAAAAGCTACAAGAAGTTTTTCACATCAACATGGCCCTGGATTTATTTAATTGTGTTTTTTCTTTTTCCATTTTGTATTTTATTTACCGGTAATCTGTTTATCATTATAAAAGTGGTTCAGCATAAGCGTGCGATCCAGCGCCGTATTTCACCAGTAACAACGCCATCTAGTGTCACGCAGTCTTCGAAACTAGCATCCATGAGTATTACTCTGTTTACTTTGAACTCAGTGTTTCTCGTTTGCAACATACCAATAAGTATATATTTGATACAATATGAACATTTGAGGGATACATTAAAGGGAAGAGATAGCGCATTTTTCAACATGATGTGGGCCATTGTCAACATTCTTATGTATTCAAACAATGCTATTAGCTTTGTGTTATACATATTGAGCGGAACAAAATTTAGGAAGGAGTTTACTGCAATGTTGCGTTGTCGAGAATCCCAATGAAAACAGTTTATATACGTTTTAACATTTTTTTAAACATTTAAATGTAGTACGATTTGTCTTTTTGTGTGGTTTTCTCATAGCAAAGTGTCTTCTTGTAACTTCATGTATTGATAAATCATGTTAACCACGATGTATTGTTTGTGATGATCTGTGATGTACAAGTTGTTGTGTTTTGATCGCTTTGTTTTCCATTATCAGTTATTTAAAGTATTTAACGGTAATTTTCATTGATTGATTTTCGCTTGCTTAACACCAAGCGGCAAATATTTCATATTTATTCAGTTCGATAACAAATTAAAAAGTAATACATAAGGAAGGTTCTGAAAGGTAGATAGGGATTAAGTGCACGGAAGATCAAACTGCCGCTGGAAACTTGAAGTATATAGGCAGACTAATGTCATTTATGCCTGAGGAAGAAACTCCCTAGTATTTTGATTGAATTTTATTTTAATAGTTTTCACTTCATTTGGAATCATGTAAATTACCATATAAACGATATTTGGTTCCTCACTTCTATGCTTAGCTTCTGAGAACGTCCTTCGAGTGCGGGATTTTCTCGCTGCCCATTGGTGGCCTTCAACTTTTATCTGCTCTTTGGTCGGGTTGTTGTCTCTTTGACATATTCCCATTTCCATTTTATTTTATTACTTCTGGAGTGGTGATATCCTATTGGATGAAACGACCACCACAATGACAAGTAGTTTTGAAACAGTCGTCATGCTTATACTGCTGGATTACTGATTGATATAGCGACGTGTACATACATCTTAAAAGAATTGAGTATTTTTTTTTCTCTTGTTTTTATAAAGATATTGTATTAAATTTGTGTCGTGTGAGAACAAGAACAATCCGGTTAGCAGGGTTGCACATTCATGGGAATACTATAAACTAAAATTACTAGTATCCTGATTGTGAATATGATTAACATTGATTGCTGTCAAATTATATGTATAAGTAATTTCCTTTCCAAAATAAATGTAAAACCAACATAAAAAATAAGTGTCGGACAAAAAGAAAAATTGAAGTGTCGGACAAAAACCAACAGACAAAAAAGAGAGAAGTCTGACAAAAAAAACACACATGTATAAGGAAAAGGTGTCCGCACAAAAGCACTGTATCAGACGCATATATTACATCTTCCATACAAATTTAATTCTGAAAAAAAGTTGATGACGTTACGGACACATAAAACAATTCTGTCTATGAGCTTATACTAAATTATAGACGTGTCACATCCAAAATCAAATTATTTATTAATATATCGTATACATGTACACGAGATCTAAGAGTAAATATAGGTTTAGAATGAGAGTTACAGAGTGCATGGGCATTATAAAGCAGTTCATATAACAAAACAATAATAACTAGTACGCAAACTTGAACTCTAAAATGGGGACTATCATTTTCCAAATAATTCCATTTCCTTACCCTCACAATTTCTTTCGATGCAGAAAAAAACAAAACCCAAACAAAACATAAAAAAACAAAAAACGAAAAATTGACAATAGTAATATAAAACACAGAACATTAATATTTACAAATTTGTTCATTGACGTTTAAAGATATTGCATTGTTGATCATAGTTGCTGATTTTAAGGTTGGTTTCTTTCCTGTAATAACAGTTTCAAAGCAAATTCAAAGACAAAAACGCTTAAATTTGCCTAAAATTATTTTAAGGTCTGTAACTCCTAAATTAATATAAAATTTTTGAAGTAAAATTGGCCGGCTATTTCGAAAAATTGTAGATCGTGTATTATTGACCATTTTTTGGTGTTTTTTGACAATCTAACATGATAGTTTTCTGGTTAAAACGCAAAAATCAAAACACTATCTCTTATGGCCAAGGCTCCGTGTTGAAGACCGTACTTTGACCTATAATGATTTACTTTAAATTTAAAAATTGCGACTTGGATGGAGAGTTGTCTCATTGGCACTCATACCACATCTTCTTATATCTATATATAATTGAATTCTTATGGATTTTGTATTTCTTTGGGTTTGATCTCGTTGGCGAAAAGGTCGCTTTCATATATTTATCAAAAATTGGGTGATGTAGAGTTTGAAAGCTAAGGTACAGACCATTCAATTTTTATTGTTGTGTGGAAAATTAGGGGGAAATAATACGAAGTACTAGTAGTTAAGTTACATACAGCATACACATTTCCTTGTTCCTGACCATTATTACATGTTATTAGAGCCGAGACAGATAATCCATGTCCCCAACAAAAGATGTATGATCAGGTGCAAACGTATATACATTGTGAAGACATAAAAAGATGTGGTTTGATTGTCAATGGTACAAATATCTACCAAAGACCACAAGACAAGGCTGTTAACATTCGTTTATTGTCAACAAGTACTGGCCATATACCAGCCTATCCATTTCTGTTATTTCTTTTTATGTGTATGTGTGTGTGTGTATATGTTAGCTGCTCTTTTAGATTTGCTTATTATATGTTAGTTGTTATTCATTGACGTATTTATATCATGTCTACATTTCAACTGAATAATGCCAAAAGTTTCCTTGTGCGGGTAGATATATCTATTTGAAAATCTGAGCATCACATATCACACAAGATCATGTGCTTGCAGAATATTGTTAAAGGAAAATAATTTTCAAAAGACTGTCATTGGCGAACTTCGGGCATAATCGGTTGATCCCATAGGTACTTGGGACATGACCAATAATTTTAGCCCTCTACTTTTTTGACTTAAATCCGTCAAATGTTTCATATAGAGATGTTATCAGTGAACGCTAGGAATGGATAGTAAATTGTTAAAATAAATGTCATTTGTGTAAACATATTACAGGAAAACGCAAAAGTAATTGAAATGAAAACAAGGATTTTGGGAAAAAAAGGAGGGAGCTATAATGAATGGTCCTGTCCCCTAGTATCCATGATTGATCATGACACTATGTTATATTTTCGAATCATTTAATAAAATAATTTTCAAACGGATATGCGTTGTGAATGTTGAGTAAGTTATTGATAATCGATTAGATGGACTTAGGAAATTGCGTATTTTCCCCTTTATATCATCAATTTAGCGTTAATGAAAAGAGTAAACATGTAAACAAAAGACAAAAGCGCAGTTACCTTCACCTGGTCTATATAAAGAGCTATGAGGTCACTTTTACTACTAAGTATCACTATTAAACAAATTATACTTGACATGATAATTGAACTTGTCAGCCGCCCGCAATGAGCAAAATATAAATTGTAGTTAATGACATTTCCTGATTAACAAGTAAAAAACGGCGTTAAAATGATTAATTACTAAATTTTGTTCGGTTATTTACCTCTTCAAGAAAAACAAAAAACGCGACAAAAGTCTCTGATTTCCAAATATTCGACAAGAATGTCAAAGGACACGCCGGAATGTACCTGTATTCTTATTACACTATACTTAATTAAGTGGGTGATATATGGTGATCGAGATCACTTATTTGGGACCAGATCGTTTGTCCGTTTTTCCGTCATCCGTCCTTCCTGTCCCTCTATTATTTGCAACTACATGTACCCCTGAATTTCTTCATATAATTAATGAAGCTTTTACAACTTGTTTATTATAAACATGCACTTTTACCTTATATTTGATCTCATCTGAATGGCTATGGGGTTACTGTCTGCTTCTTCTCTTAAACTCAATATAAGAATTATATGAAATATTCAAAGAATCTTCACCATATATGGCATTGTATGCTTTTCAACCTGAATATTTTTGTTTTTTTTCTTGTAAATTTGTTCATTCTGATGTGGTGGCAGGATATCCTTGTGATCTATCTTCGCAGTTTACACAAGAATTATCTATGACAATGCTAATACATTGAGTTGATTGTTGTTAACGTTCAGTGGCAAACATTTTATACAGCAACAGAACAACAACAATGAATCCTTAGGTTTAAAATCGGTCGACCCGGGTAACTTGGATTAGGTCCAAAATTTCATTAAAAAATGCCTAAGGCGTCAGAGCCTTCCAGACTACTTTGATTGTTGCTTTGAAAAGGGGTATATTGGACAGGGACAGAAAGTTTGCGTTGCAACTAAACATCCACTGTCTCCTCAATTGAAGTTTTGCAATGGACCTTTTGTGAACTGTGTTTACTTATCTCTTTCAGCGTCGGATTTAACATTCCATTTTGATTCGACGTAGTTTCGCCTCCCAGATTTTGAGTATTCTAGAAATAATTATACTGGCCTAGTCAAATATGAAAACGGAAAATGTTGCCAAAGAGAGGATGCAAACAATTATTCTGTAGGAAAACATTGTGTAAAATGTAGAAATTATTATTTTTACAGAGCAAAATATCAAAGCGGACCTAGACATAGTTAAAATGTTTTGTCCAACCTCCCCTCCTCGAATAGAATTAATTGCATAACAGTGTGGTCGACAGTAAAACGTTTGTAGGTTGTAACTTGTTTGTCAACGGCTATGATTTTATGCTCACCCAGTCTGCCAGAGGCCTTCCAGTGGGGATTGAAATAGTCACTTGTTACACATTCCGATACATAAAATGAAACTTTCTTTTTACAAAGCTTGAAAGGAATTTGTTTTAAATATTTATTATAATCATCACATACAACCGTGTCATTTATAAGAATAATAATGTTCAGAGATGATATTATTTAATAATAATAAAAAAAAAAAAAATAGGTTTATCCATTGTAAAAAAAAACTATTAAGTTGATGGGGTTAATTCACAAAATATCTCATTGATTAAGAGCACAACTATTTCTACGGTGTGATCATTTAAGAATGGCCTACTATTTATTCAATGCGTATACATGTGGGTTTTGTTTGTGAAGACGGTTCTGGATAATTAAAAAATCATTTGATTTCTTTGTTTAATACAATAAAACGATTCATTCTTTCAGATATTTGTCACTTTGCCTTATTTTCAAGTCCAACACAATTTCTCACGTTTCTTACAAAACTTATATTCTTGTGATGTATTCTTTTGTTGAAAAAAAAATGTATAGATATAGGAAGATGTGGTACGAGTGCCAATGAGACAACTCTCCTCCCAAGTAATAATTCATAAAAGTAAACCATTATAGGTCAAGGTACGACCTGCAACACGGAGCCTTGGCTCACACCGAACAGCAAGTTATAGAGGGCCCCAAAACTACTAGTGTAAAACCATTCAAACGGGAAAACCAACGAGAAACGAAAAACACATATGAACTACATAAGGCCATTTTTATTTATTTTCAAATTACAAAGGTTATTCCTGATTAGTATTTTTAATTATTTTATTTAGGCGTTTAGAACCTTTGGTGACCTCACAGTTTAAATTTCTATGATAAGTACGTCGTGAGCAGTGGGCATTACAGACGAACGTTCACCTAATTTTCCCCAGTCAATGAATGGCCATAGCTACACTGTTATGAATTTCATTCTATGTATATAAAAAATATATAAAAAAGGTGGTCTCCTATTCTTTAAAAGTATATCCATAAAAAAAATCTAGAGCGTTATATATTTTTGAGGATTATGAAGTCTAAACTGGGCGTGTGTCTCGTAATGGTCCTTATTTCGAATTTTTCTTAAAGCCGGTAAAATTTCTCAAAAATTTCATGAATTAAATACTATTATATATATGAAGTCTAAGGCCATTCTACAGTTATATCCAATTTAAAATTTCATCTTGTTTTCATATGATTTTTTTAAGATACATAATAAATAATTGACACTAGTGTTTTTGTTCTTATATATATGTTCATCTTTCAGTTATTGCTACATTTATCATAATTTATATTTACTACTGTAAAATAATTTAATGAAGATATCTTTTGCTTTTGTGTATCTGTAAATCCGCATTCACATACATGTTTTTACTTTTTAATTGCTTTACAAAGACTTTTATTAAGATTTGCGTTCTATTTTAAAACGCATTAAAATAAAATTTATGATAATGAATTTGAAAGATAGTTTCCTGTTAGTCATTGTAAAATTTTGGTATGTTAAAATTATCTTGTTTATAGCAGTGTCATCTATCTAATTGATCTTACTAGTTATCCATTCAAAAAAATAATTCTATCGATCTTTTGTTTGTTCATAATTTGAACTATTCATCCATAGGATTTGCAAAAAGTCGTAGTACAAGCTTGTCTTAACATGACAGTTTACTTCCAAAAACACATCAATTGGACACGAGTATGGCTTGTGTCAAATTTGACAGCAAACACCAACTTTATACCATGCTATATAAAGACAATGTTTGCCGGTTTCGAAACAGTAATCTTCCATTCCAGAATTCGTCAATAGCTTGCCAGTACATGTAAGTACAATCAATTTTCAATATATAAGACTGTTATGTACTAGTATTAAGTATAGTCTATTGAAGGGAAAAATTACTAGTATTAAGTATATTCCATGTAAGCGACACAGTAATTTATCTCATTAATATCTTTAATATATAAAAAAAAATCAAACTAAAAAAACCTCACATGAACTCAAAAAGAAGCAAGTTGATTAAGCTCTTTTTTGAGTTTTCAATTCATAGATTCCTATCATTTCAATACTGACACACGTGTCTTTGTGATCATATTGACATGATGATTTCGTCCTTACCATTGGTCTCTTTGTAATAGACCCTTTCAATTAATCCACTATGGGCCACCAACATTCCTAAACGAATTCGGGGAGGCAAAATATTTCACCCCACTTCAGCTGAATGACACCCGAAGGATATCATTTCAAGTTATGTCGTGTTGAATTTGAATTACTATTATTTTCATGCTACAGGAATTTTCTAAAATATGTATTACTGGGGATAATTTATTTTAGTGGGTACCAATTTTCGTGGATTCAGGAAACTTTTCATGTTCGTGGATATTTATTTTCGTGGTTTTGCCGAAGTCTTCAAACAAGCCAATAGAAAATTTGTATTTCGTTGACATTGAATTGAATTTCGTGGTTCACCTGTACCCACTAAAGCTACGGAAATTGGTATCCAACGAACAATAATGAAACCACAGTGGTTTGCCGTGTAGATAAATCCAGAAATGCGCTAAGAGGTTTCTAACATTCCCTTTTGTATGACTTGTTAAATATTTTTTAAACAACAGGTATACACATATTCGTTTTCTAATTTGCATTAAAGGGGGATAAGCTATCATAATCTTGTTCACCGATTAAACTCAAAGTTCTCATATTTGATTTACAACATACTAAAACGTGTATCCAAATTACAATAAGTCTGAAATAAACGGTAAACAGTGCATTTATTAGATAGAACACATGCTGTGTATTTTAGTCTAGACGCCATTTAATTATCTATTGAAATGATCTCAGAAGACTTCCGACGGTCAAATAAAACGATATAAGTATAAACATAAATATAAATAGACCTCGTGCAATTTGATTTTTTCTTATATCTGTTTGATTTCATGCTATAGGTTAACAAAATAAGTTAATCATCGTTTTTACCTGTATAAGAATGTTTTTTTTTCTATGAATCGAATCAGTCAACGAATGATTTACCTTTGTGTCACTTTCAATGTTGAAATTGTTTCATTTTAGTAACTGAACACGACTAAAACATGCGTAACCAATTTCTAGCTTATGTGTTAAATCAAGGACGTATATTAGACATATGTTAGTTATACGTCCTTGGTTAAATTGAATGTCACATGAAAACGGATTCAATGAGGTGGAATTATTCACTTGCAAGTGAATAATTCATCATCGATGTTTCATCGCTTATTTTGACAAAATTGAACGAAATTGGCTGCTGAAAGCGAATAATCATTCCATTTGTTTCACTTTTATTACTGATTGAACCATTTTTTGATTTCTCGTAGCTAATGGTTTATAGATTGGTTTATCCTCATGTTTATAAAAAGTGTATTAAATTATTTCAATAGTATAAATGTTTATTTCAATTGAACAGTTTATGATAAAAAAAAAATTTTAGTAAGCATTTGACCTTTTTCTAATGATTTCAGCAATTTTATTTTTTCAGATAAAATGAAGTGTATTCTGCTTATTCTGTCTCTAGCCATTGTGCTAATCAATGGAACAACCTGGGGTGAGTCAAACATTGTTCCTATAACGAAACAAGTCACTTTACTGGATTAACCAAACTACATGGTCGCAGAATTGCTGGATTTACTGTTTTTTCTCAATTCAAATACATTCAGTTCTCTCCCTTCTTTTACTGTTTGAAATGTTAAATTTTCTTGTCGTCAACATCTCGTTTCTCAATTATTTTTCAGTTTTATGTTAAAAAAAATCTGTTCTTAGTTGATAGTACTGAACATATTTTGAGAAAGCGAAATTTGTATACAACTGAAATTTTGTGATATTTTTTTTTATATATGACCAGGACCTACATAAGGCCAAATTATTGAATATTTTTCATTATAGGATCTAGAGGAGGAGGTTGGAGAGGAGGGATGATTGGAATTGGTGGTATTGGAGGTGTAGGACGAATTGGCGGGGGTGGTATTTATGGTGGAGGTGGTATTTATGGTGGAGGTATCTATGGTGGTGGCGGAATCTATGGCGGTCGCGGTATATATGGCGGTGGAGGTATCTATAGAGGTCGCGGAATTTATGGTGGAGGTATATATGGCGATGATGACAACATATGGCAGTGGAATATATGGCGGTGGAATGGGCCGTGGAATGTACGGCGGTGGAATGGGCCGTGGAATGTACGGCGGTGGAATGTATGGCGGTGGAATGTACGGCGGTGGAATGGGCGGTGGTATGTACGATCCATATAGTAGTTATGGAATGGGCAGTGGATACAGAGGTTACGGCCAACAAGGATATGGTAGCGGTGGATATTATCCAGGTGGATCAAGTGGATACGGTGGATACGGTCAAGGAAGCGGATATTGGCCGGGCGGATCCGGAGGGCATGGTCAATATGGTAAATATGGAAAAAAGAGTAAGTAAAACTAAAAATAACATATTAGCGTAATCTCTGTGTGATAAATATAAAAATAATAAGATAGGTATGTTTGCAAATGAGGTAACTATGCACAAGAGAACAAATGGCATAGACATTAATAACTAAAGGTCACCATACGCCCTTTAACAATGAGCATTGTTAGCATATTGAAAATAGATTATTTTAAAACAAAACTGCTCTTTCATGATACGGATTAAATTTTCGTCGTAGGCATATTCATATGTAATGCATTTAAAAAAAAAACACATTATATTAACCTACTAAAAAAAGACAGAAGACAAACGAACGAAAAACAACAACGTTATTCTTGCAATATTAACAGTGAAATTCATAGAACGATTTACCGGAAATACCAGCTAGCGTATAATCGTAAAATATGAATGTTTCTACTTCAAACATTTATTAGCCTTTAGTCTCAATTTTAGATGGTTCTATAGTTATATATACGGTTTCTTTTACTAGTTTTATGTCTTAGTTTACGATGGTTTTAAAGTTATATATACGGTTTCTTTTGCTAGTTTTAGGTCTTAGTTTAAAATGGTTCCATAGTTATATATACGGTATAATGAATAGATAACAGTTGCCAAATACTATATCGTGATTAACTCTTTAATTGGCTTTAATTTAGGTGATTTTTCTGGTCTAACATATATTTTTATTTAAAATTGAAGTTTTATGATATATAAATTCCATTTGCTATTTGTTTTTACAGGGTCTTACTGATATCAAACTATACCAAAGAAGAACAATAGGCACCTTTAACTCGAATTCCAACATATGACGAACAATATAAACTTTCATTTCATTCATGTTTTTAACAATTTTAGTTGATTACAATGCATCTTAAGCATAACAAATTCTGAGTTTATTTTCTATTCCTACCCCAAATTATTCATGATGTGCAGCATTGAACTTTTGAAATTTAATTCATTAAAAACAATTGTCTGGAAAGTCTCATATAAAAGGTGAATGCATATTATGAATAAACAAGCAATTGTAGTTAGTTAGTTTGGATCGATCTGAGATTTTACAAGAAAAAACAATGTCTCGTCTGTGTGGTATTCATTGGTTTCGGAGTCAATATTTTAATAGATGTAAGAAGATGTGGTATGATTGCCAATGAGACAACTCTCTATCTATCCAATTCACAATTTATAAAAGTAAACCATTATAGTGTTAAAATACGGTCCTCAACACGGAGCCTTTGTTCACAACGAACAGCAAGCTACAAAGGGCCCCCAAAAATGACTAGTGTAAAACTATTCAAACGGGAAAACCAACGGTCTAATCTATATGTATATAAAAACGAGCAACGTGAAAGACCAGATACTCTTTTTTTTATATATACACAATGACAATCTACAAGAGGTGTCGATAGTATTTTATTTTACGGCAGCTACTCTTTACAGCAAACAAACAAGAAACAAGCAACATAGATCTTCAACAATAGAAAAGTCTTCCACTCTAATTCAAAGCTTGACCTTATATTCACAGCACAATTTAGGAGTTGGATATTATATACAATGCCAAGGTGACGAAATATTCGGATCTCGGATGCTAAAAATTATCAATAGGCCTTTTATTAAATAAATAAAGCAGAAACTAAATATTTCTTATATGAAATCTCTTTACAGAACAAAAAACATAACGAGTGATAAGGTTTAATGATAACTAGTATGGAACGCTAGAGATGGCATGTCTGGTGTGGTACTCTTGATATTTTTCATTATTTGATGTGGTCATGTTATTAGGAAATGTGGTTTTAACACTACTTTATGTGTATGTGTCTTAACGTAATGAAGTTGTTACATTACATGATGCTGTTTTGTTATTTCGTAATGATTATTTGCAAAGTCCTTGTAAATGGCTTTAAAATTACGTAATGATGTTTCCAAATTTGACGTTTTACACTACATGATGTTTTCGTTCTAGTATTTGATGTTGTTACATGATGTTTTCGTTCCAGTATTAGATGTTGTTACATGATGTTTTCGTTCCAGTATTAGATGTTGTTACATGATGTTTTCGTTCCAGTATTTGATGTTGTTACATGATGTTTTCGTTCCAGTATTAGATGTTGTTACATGATGTTTTCGTTCCAGTATTTGATGTTGTTACATGATGTTTTCGTTCCAGTATTAGATGTTGTTACATGATGTTTTCGTTCCAGTATTAGATGTTGTTACATGATGTTTTCGTTCCAGTATTAGATGTTGTTACATGATGTTTTCGTTCCAGTATTAGATGTTGTTACATGATGTTTTCGTTCCAGTATTTGATGTTGTTACATGATGTTTTCGTTCCAGTATTAGATGTTGTTACATGATGTTTTCGTTCCAGTATTTGATGTTGTTACATGATGTTTTGGTTCCAGTATTAGATGTTGTTACATGATGTTTTCGTTCCAGTATTAGATGTTGTTACATGATGTTTTCGTTTCAGTATTTGATGTTGTTACATGATGTTTTCGTTCAAGTATTAGATGTTGTTACATGATGTTTTCGTTCCAGTATTTGATGTTGTTACATGATGTTTTCGTTCCAGTATTTGATGTTGTTACATGATGTTTTCATTCCAGTATTAGATGTTGTTACATGATGTTTTCGTTCCAGTATTTGATGTTGTTACATGATGTTTTCGTTCCAGTATTAGATGTTGTTACATGATGTTTTCGTTCCAGTATTAGATGTTGTTACATGATGTTTTCGTTTCAGTATTAGATGTTGTTACATGATGTTTTCGTTCCAGTATTAGATGTTGTTACATGATGTTTTCGTTCCAGTATTAGATGTTGTTACATGATGTTTTCGTTCCAGTATTTGATGTTGTTACATGATGTTTTCGTTCCAGTATTAGATGTTGTTACATGATGTTTTCGTTCCAGTATTTGATGTTGTTACATGATGTTTTCGTTCCAGTATTAGATGTTGTTACATGATGTTTTCGTTCCAGTATTTGATGTTGTTACATGATGTTTTCGTTCCAGTATTAGATGTTGTTACATGATTTTTTCGTTCCAGTATTAGATGTTGTTACATGATGTTTTCGTTCCAGTATTTGATGTTGTTACATGATGTTTTCGTTCCAGTATTTGATGTTTTCGTTCCAGTATTAGATGTTGTTACATGATGTTTTCGTTCCAGTATTTGATGTTGTTACATGATGTTTTCGTTCCAGTATTAGATGTTGTTACATGATGTTTTCGTTCCAGTATTTGATGTTTTCGTTCCAGTATTAGATGTTGTTACATGATGTTTTCGTTCCAGTATTTGATGTTGTTACATGATGTTTTCGTTCCAGTATTTGATGTTGTTACATGATGTTTTCGTTCCAGTATTTGATGTTGTTACATGATGTTTTCGTTCCAGTATTTGATGTTGTTACATGATGTTTTCGTTCCAGTATTAGATGTTGTTACATGATGTTTTCGTTCCAGTATTAGATGTTGTTACATGATGTTTTCGTTCCAGGATTAGATGTTGTTACATGATGTTTTCGTTCCAGTATTTGATGTTGTTCTGTCATTCTTTGATCTGGTTATCACTTTACTTGACGAAGTAAAACAAAGTGACTATTTGAGAAAAACTATATATATAGTTCTATTTTTAAAACAGACTTGTATAGCTAAAGCAAGTACAGATAAAAAAGTTTTTTTAATTTTGTTTTTTTACGAATAAATGGACGTTTTTACAGTCAACATTACACTTTTACAATGACAGCATCAATATCAATCAAGACACAGGGTTCTGTGGAAATCTTCACGAATTTATTGTTAAATGATTGATTGATTATCTTTAGTTCTCCATATATATGAAGATTTTACAATTAATATTTAAAGAAAACATCAAAAACATTACACAAACAGACATATTCTAAACATTATACAAGTAAAACACCAATCAAACAAGAGGATCCCAAGAACCTGAATCGTTCAACTGTTATTTTTTTGCTTAAATCTTACATCAATGATTATTTTTGATTTTCAATATGTATTAATGAGTGGCTTAAAAAAATGTCCTTAAAGGACAATAACTCCTTTAGGGGTCGATTGACAGTTTTGGTCGACTATAACTTTTTGTAGATCTTATTTTGCTGAACATTTTTGCTGTTTACAGTTTATCTTTATATTCAATATTATAATATTCAAGATAATAACAAAAAAACTGCAAAGTTTCCTTAAAATAACCAATTTATTGGCAGCAACCGAACAATAAGTTTTTCGGTTTGTCTGAAAGTTTCAGGGCTGATAGATCTTGACCTTTTGAAAAAAATTACCCCATTTTACCCCATGTCAGATTTGCTCGAAATGCTTTAGTTTCTGAGATATGAGCCAACTGCAAAAACTGTATTTGACCCCTATGTTCTATTTTTATCCATGGCGTCCGTGTTAGTTCAAAAATTCGGATACAATTCATAAAAAAGAAGTATTAGGCACAATAGTTTTAGAGGAGATTTTAAAATGTTAGCAAACTTGATGAACAAATTGTGTAAAGCTGTCTGTAAAGGGCAATAACCCCTTAAGGAGTCAATTGACAATTTTGGTCATTTAACTCTTTTGTAGATCTTAGTTTGCTGAATATTATTGCTGTTTACAGTTTATGTCTATCTATAACAAATAAACTCATCATAGATACCAGGACTAAATTTTGTATATATGCCAGACGCGCGTTTCGTCTACAAAAGACTCATCAGTGACGCTCGAATCCAAAAAAGTTAAAAAGGCCAAATAAAGTACGAAATGGAAGAGCTTTGAGGACCAAAATTCCTAAAAGTTTTGCCAAATACAGCTAAGG
>JAHUZM010001006.1:0-12147 GCA_019925275.1 Mytilus edulis
TATGTCTTTGTTTGCATCAACTGTTTAACTTTTCAAAATGGCTCCAGTTAAGAGGCAATGTAGGAAGGGTGCCATCCGCTATTGCTTGCAATGGCAAATCTAGTTATTATTATTATTATTATTTTTCTTCCACCTAATTTTGTCCGGCAGTTTTCTTAGAGCCAAAGGAACCAATCTGAATGATGGTGCACTATAACAAGGAACACTGACTTTCCAGTTACATTGCAACTTTGGAACTAAAAAATGGCTGCCATCACCATGGAAACTGAAAAATAATGGAAAATTCCAGTTTTTGGTTTTGATGAATTATTTGGAAATGCTTTAACTTAGAATCATTATATTTTGATACAATGTAGGTGCCGGGCATATACTGGTTTTGGATGATTTTGGCAATCATTGGAACTGCTATGTTGCCATGGATACTACACCAAAAATTTCAATCAAAGAGCTGATAGCTCTGAAGTGGAAGAAGGTGAATAAAAGGTAACTTGAATTACCATAAAAGCAGCCCCACTTACCCAGGCTGCTTTGTTCCATTATCGTTAAAATGGTTTTTTTTTTCTTCGAACAAGAAAAGGTCATAAGTACATGGATTTCCCATCCGTACAATCATTTTCTATGTTCAGTTGACTATGAAAATTAGGTAAAATCTTTAATTTGGCAGTAAAATTAAGAAGATCATATCAAGAGGAACACATGTGTACTAACTTTCAAGTTGATTGGATTTCAACTTCATCAAAAACTACCTCGACCATAAACTTTATAACCAGAAGCAGGACGGACGGACAGACTAGAAAACATATTGCCCATAAATGGAGCATAAAAATAGTAAGACTTGTTACATACCCGCCAACTTTTGAAAGTTCCCATATGGGTTTTTAATGCACAACAACAATTTTAAAGGTTACAATTTTTAGCGACGTATTTTGCAAGATCTGGATTGTCTAGAAAAAGTGTCATATTTGTATGATGAACTTACATGCCTTTTCCTTAAGTCTGTTTGCATGATTCTAGTTATATATTAAATCGGTAGAAAAAATATACATAAAGCTAGCAGACCAGGGTTTATTTTCCAGATCAAGAATATTAGATGCTTGTTGAAATCTCCAATTTTGAATTATGCACAAAGATGGACCTTTAACAGGTTGGGAACAACACTCCAAATGAGGGTAACCTAACTGGAAGATCATCACAACCCACTGTAAAAAATGAGCACAAAAAAAGTCATTTATATTCATATTTTTTGATGAAACTTCTCCCAAAGAACTATGCATCTATTAAGTACTGAATGGTCAAAACATGTTTTTTTATCGACATAAATTTTGTCGTAAATGTAACCAAATGATGTAGAAATTGTGTTTTTTCTTCAAATTTCCATCAAATTGTAATGTTTATAGTTCCCTTATTGCCTCTCTATTTGAATAAATAAAATAATAAGAAGAATCTGTTTCTTGTTTTGTTTTGTTTTGTTTTTGACAAATGATTGTTCACTGCTTGCAAATGAATCATTATATTTATATATCTTATCTGTATATATTTTTGTTCATGTCTCCATCTCCTTATCATTTGTAAATGTATAGACAAATAAGAAAGAAATAAGCTCCACATGTATATTTGCAACATCGTAAATTAATTAAAAAAATAACATACACTAACACTAGTACTGCATGGATTTTAAGCATTATGAAAGTCATATTTGAAGAAAGCTTAAAAAGACTTAAAAACAGTGTAAAATGTCTTGCTATTTCTTAGCTTACACAATAAAATCTAATATATACCGGTACTAACATTTACAAATTTAAATTTCAAGATTTTACTAGAAACTAATCTAACTACTATACCTTTTATAAGTCTTTTTTTTATATCTTTAACCTTTTATTAGTCTAGTTGCACATATTGTATGTAGATTTCTAATCAGTATATATATGGAAGTGTTTAATCTACAGTTAAAACATCCTGTTACAAGTAAACAAATAACGTTCATGTGGATGAGATGAAATCTAATAATTTTCATAAATAAAAGGGTCATATTTACGATAGTGATTGTTTTTACAATCATAATTTACAAATTACAGCCCTATCATTAATCAACAAATTTAGTATATAAACTTCAATTTAATCCTTGAAAGGAGGCCTAAATTGATAAAAAAAGTCATTTATATTCATATTATTTGATGAAACTTCTCCCAAAGAACTATGCATCTATTAAGTACTGAATGGTCAAAACATGTTTTTTTATCGACATAAATTTTGTCGTAAATGTAACCAAATGATGTAGAAATTGTGTTTTTTCTTCAAATTTCCATCAAATTGTAATGTTTATAGTTCCCTTATTGCCTCTCTATTTGAATAAATAAAATAATAAGAAGAATCTGTTTCTTGTTTTGTTTTGTTTTTGACAAATGATTGTTCACTGCTTGCAAATGAATCATTATATTTATATATCTTATCTGTATATATTTTTGTTCATGTCTCCATCTCCTTATCATTTGTAAATGTATAGACAAATAAGAAAGAAATAAGCTCCACATGTATATTTGCAACATCGTAAATTAATTAAAAAAATAACATACACTAACACTAGTACTGCATGGATTTTAAGCATTATGAAAGTCATATTTGAAGAAAGCTTAAAAAGACTTAAAAACAGTGTAAAATGTCTTGCTATTTCTTAGCTTACACAATAAAATCTAATATATACCGGTACTAACATTTACAAATTTAAATTTCAAGATTTTACTAGAAACTAATCTAACTACTATACCTTTTATAAGTCTTTTTTTTTTATATCTTTAACCTTTTATTAGTCTAGTTGCACATATTGTATGTAGATTTCTAATCAGTATATATATGGAAGTGTTTAATCTACAGTTAAAAGATCCTGTTACAAGTAAACAAATAACGTTCATGTGGATGAGATGAAATCTAATAATTTTCATAAATAAAAGGGTCATATTTACGATAGTGATTGTTTTACAATCATAATTTACAAATTACAGCCCTATCATTAATCAACAAATTTAGTATATAAACTTCAATTTAATCCTTGAAAGGAGGCCTAAATTGATAAAATAATTTATAAATTTTAATTTTTTTATTTGTCCAAAATCATTTAAATTCATTTAATCAACATCCTTTTATGATTATTTGATTAAAATATTAATCATTTAAAGTCTTTTTACAATTAACATTTTTAAAAGCAAAATAACTGAAAACAGGATAAAACAAAGGGAAGTAACAAAAAAGTATTTCAATATTCCCAATACACATCGTTTTGATAACACAACGGTAGTCAGCCGGAGGTAAACATCGTTGATTACCAGTATGTTTGACACCCAAGCTGTCAAGTGAAGCCATATAATTATACATCTTCTTTGATGTTCAGGTAAAATTTAACACAGGTGTCAATTACACCCGTACAGTAGTAAGAAATGATCAAATATGGCGTCTGTAAATTTTCATTCATGAAATATTTCATACACGGGAGTTTTTTTTCCTAAACGGGAGGACGGGAGGAGACCCTTGAAAACGGGAGTTTTGTACTCCCGTCGGGAGGTTCACATGTATGTTACGAAGGGCATCTAATTCGATCACATGACAAAGGAAAACCATGAATAAAGACAACACTTTATATATCCTTTTTATTTATATAAAAACAAAATCTTCTTGTCTGCAGGATCGCAAATTCGTAACTTCAAGGGCGAACTTGTAAACAGGGCGAGTTGTCCCGATACCAAATTCACGCATGCGTAATACAAATATCTACAGTTAAAACATCCTGTTACAAGTAAACAAATAACGTTCATGTGGATGAGATGAAATCTAATAATTTTCATAAATAAAAGGGTCATATTTACGATAGTGATTGTTTTACAATCATAATTTACAAATTAAATGATTCAGATGCCTAATCATGTGTAAAAATCGGTGTCAGGAATCTTGGTTGTTTTGAAATTGTAATACACGAAATGAATGCGGCATACGGAGACTCAATGCCAATGGTCAGCCCCTTAAGTCTTCAGAAGACTTGACGTCTTCTTCCACTAAAAATATGGAAATGCTCCAAATTTTATAAAACTTCACAGTAATGATGAGCAACATTGGTAGAGGTGGAATTTGGCATTGGAATTTCGAAAATGTCTGCCGTTACCATGGAAACAATGCAAAACAGGTCAAAATGCTCCAAAAACTTCAGGGTTTGGTGAATAATTTTGGTATGCCTTAATTTAGAATCATGTAATTTTCATACAATATAGTTTTCAACTAAATACCGGTTTTGAATGATTTTGACAATCATTGGAACTACAATGTTACCATGGATACAGCATCAAAAATTTCAAAAAATTCAAAATGCTTTAAACTTAATGAAACTTCACAATAATGTTGACTGTCATGTGTTGAAGCAGAATTTGAAGTTGGAATTTCCAAAATAGCTGCCGTTGCCATGGAAATATAAAAATTGCAAAATTTTCAAAATGCTTCAAATGTTCTGAAAATTTGTAGAAAGATGAATTACCATGCATATATGTGCATTAACTGTTAAAAATTTTTGAAATGGCTGCCACTTAGTGGCAATGGGGGGAAGGGTGACATCCGCTATTGCTTGCAATGGCAAATCTAGTTTTTATTTACTATTGTCTGAACAGGTCCATATATTTCTGACTGAGCAAAAGCTCTTCTTTTAAGTATTTCGTATGTATATGTATTTTATCAAGATTGACTTTTATGTTGACAATATTGACCAGGGACAAAGTCCAAGTAGTCACCTTCTCTAAAGTCTATTTCTTCATGTTCATCAAACTTTTAAACAATATCACAAAAATAAGTGTGTTCTTATGTTGTACTGTTACACCATTGTCCAAGGTTATAGGAAGGGTTGGGATCTCGATAACATGTTTAACCCCGCCACATTCTCTATGTATGTGCCTCTTCTAAGTCAGAAGCCTGTAATTTAGTTGTTTGTTTATGTGCAATAAAGGCAACAGCAGTATACTGATGTTCAAAACCCATAAATCGATAGAAAGAAAAACAAACTAAAACCGAAGGAAAGGCATTAAATATAAGAGAATGACGACACAACATTAAAATGTAACACATACAGAAACAAACTAAGCATTGGACAAAACCCGATGAGAATAACAAATATAACATCAAAACTAAATACATGAATTTGGGATAGAAAAGTACTGTAACACGTCTTATAATAATGTGAATTCACACTCAAATATAAGAGGAAACAAACGACACAAAAGAAACATAACGTTAAAATGTAACACACACAGAAACGAACTATAATAATATAACAATGACCATATTCCTGACTTGGTACAGGATATTTTTTATAAGAAAAAAATGGTGGATTGAACCTGGTTTTGTGGCATGCCAAACCTCCCTCTTTTATGCCCATGTTAAATATAACATTAAAATGTTATGTGTATTTGTTTTTCATTCATTTTTGTAAATAAACTAGGCCTTTAGTTTTCATTTTGAATTGTTTCACATTGTCATTTCGGGTACTTTTATCGTTGTGTTGACTTTACGGTATGGGATTTGCTCATTAATGAAGGTCCTACGTTGACCTATATAGTTGTTAATTTCTGTGTCATTTTGGTGTCTTGTGGATAGTTGTGTCATTGGCAATCAAACACCTTCTTTTTTTTTGTATATACAATATCAGGATTTATCTTACCTATATTTCTATTCATGAGACTAAGCTTAAACAATGTCTCCAGTAAGATATCTCTATCTTCCTTTACCAACAGATCTAGTGGTTTCCCGTAATAAATTGTTGCTTTGTCTTCATCTGGCACAAGATCCCAACCATTCTTAAGTCTATTAACATGATCTTGTGTTATATGAAGTAGTGTCATAACAACCTACAAAATATCAAAAAATTAGTTACACAAGTAAATAGTAAACCAAACAAAAACGAAACAAGAATGTGTCCATACTACACAGATGCTTCACCTGCACTATCGTTTTCAATGTTCCCTGGACCATGTGGACCATGAAAATTGGAATTACAACTCTTAATTTGCCATTAAATTAGAAATATCAACATTGTACTCAGTTTCAACATGTTGATTGGAGTTTAACTTTATCAAAACCATGAACAGACAGACGAAAGAAAGATGGACGAACAAATGAACAATTAAACTAATGGACCCAAAGACCAAAAAAAATGCCCCCAGATGGAGCATAAAAAATGAATATTTTATTCTGCAAGGAGATGTTGACAGCTCTCAATCCAAGTCACAATTTGTAAAAGTAAATCGTTAGATGTCCAAGTACGATCTTCAACACGGTGTCCTTGATCTCACAGCAAGCTATAAATGTCCCCGAAATTGATTAGTGCAAAACCATTCAATCAGGAAAACCAACTGTCTAATCTATATATAAAAAAAGAAACAAAAATAATTATGAATCACATCAACAAACGACAACTACTAAACATCAAATTCCTGACTTAGGAGAGATGCATTCATATGCAGCGGATTTGAACTTTTTAATAGGTACCAACCTTCATCCTTATCTGATCCAATAGTGTAACATCACTACATAGAAAGGCACACTAAAAAACATATACCTTGTGTTCAAATTACCATGTAGAATATGAAGTGAACCATGAAATCAGTCAAGAATCGTATTTAGGCCTATATTTTATAAGGTAGACTTACAATACATATGTCATGTATGAATACTTAGTTATAAGTTGATTAACTACAAATGCATGGTTATACTAACTTTAACCTGAGAATGTACTGGTTACACAATATCACATGTAAATGTTCAGTGAATCAAGATATAGGTGTCAAAATTACACTGTAAAATATTCACATCATACTGTAAGAGGTTTGCATCATAACAAGCATATGTTTTAGAAGCTGATGTGACTTATATGCATATGTAATATTGAAAGAAATTTTAATTTCAGGTGAAAATCAATTATGCCTTGTTGCTACGGTGTAAATTTAAGGTGCTGCCACCACTAGCCATGTAATTATAGCTACATATACAGTGTAACCTGTGTTATTTAACGCACTGGCAGATCTGAAAAAAATGTCTGATTAAACAGGGTGTCAGAATACTCAAGTGTCGAAATAGGCAGGTTGCACTGTCCAATCATGTATACTGTTATTTATAATGACATCTTCCCAAATCAAAGTTTTCTAAAAATAAGTAATATATAATCTTACTTTTGTTCCAGAGACAATCATCCCTGGCATGTATGGGTTAAAACAGGAATCTTGCCACTCTAAAAGTAGTTCTCCTGCATGCTGTCCTAAGGCTGCAGAATCTAGGAAGGACAGTTGATGAATGGCGATATCCTCATTTGTATCTGAGCAACTGTTTTCAGATATTGTCTTATGTTTATATACTGGTTCCTTACTGTCAGAATTGTGTTTAAGCTGAAAGATTTGAAAAACATATCTGTCATGTTTGTAAATAAATGGCTTCCGACTTAGGTACAAAATGATACTGGCATGTTGAAGATGTTAAAAAGTCTATACAAGAGTATATTGTAAGATAGCCTAAACACTACTTTCTATTTTCTTACTTCTAAATGGCTATTACTGCGGGTTCATTATTATTCGTTGGATACTAATTTTTATGGATACAGGTAAAAATGCAGGTGAACCACTAAATCATATGTTTAACGAATAAAATATAGTCTAAAGGCTGGTATGTTGACCTCAGCAAAACCAGGAAATTAAATATCCGTAAACACACAAGTTTTCCTTTATCCACAAAAATTGGTAGCCACGAAAATAACTGAATCCACAGTAGTCTGTTCTGTTTCTGCTTATAAAAAAGAAGATTTGGTATGCTTGCCAATGAGACAACTGTCCACAAAAGACCAAAATGACACAGACATTAACAACTATAGGTCACTGTACGGCCTTCAACAATGAGCAAATCCCATACCCAATAGTCAGCTATAAAAGGCCCCGATAAGACAATGTAAAACAATTCAAACGAGAAAACTAACGGCCCTATTTATGTAAAAAAATGAACGAAAAAATTTGGTTGGTTGCTAACTCATTTACATGTACTCCATGTCTGCTTTCATGCATAGGCAAAAAAAATAAAATAAAATCAGTGATAAAACAAATCTTAAGCTTATTTAACCTTATAACCTATTGTCCAATCTTCATAGTCAGTGCATGGGTTGTCCAATTGACAGTCACGGAAATAACATAACTAGATGACCAATGCTTTTTATATTTTTTTAAAAACCATAACAAGCATATTATTTCAAAAATCTATGGATTTGAATTTAAACCCCCTACTACCTAAATCAATTAATTTTTGGAAGACTTTTTGTTAATTTTGTTTAGTGACAAGAAGGCTTATCTAATAGAAGATATAGAGTGGACATGATCTTTTCCATAGGACATGGGGTGGTCAACTGAGTTTTTTACCATGACTGTTAACCTAGGAAGTTGTGCATACATTATGACCCACCCTAAGGTGATGCTTAATATGCATGTCAAGTATAAACTTTGAAATCATAGTGGCTTTCTAGATATAGCGGGAAAATAATTTGTTATGGGTAGACTGACAGACTGATAAATCACTATTGGGTGAGGAGGGCCCTAATTATCTTCCTTGTATAAGCCTTGTATCAAAATCTGGCATTTTAACATAAAGTATAATAATATATTTATTTACCTCAATAACAGATACCACTAAATGGGATATCTGTTGTGATAAATCCTCTTCTTCAGTATTAAGTAATGTTCCTTTTAGTCGTAGGTCTGGACTAGATATTACATCAACATTATTAATGCGCATCTCACTTTGATAAATACTTCCTAACCTTAAAAAAAAAAAATCATGATCAAAGATCTTAATAATGAAGTCATCTTAAAAAAAAAATTAAATACAGAACTTCATAAAAAAAAAAATATTCTCAGAATAATAAATTATAGTATTTAACAAGTTTAATCTTGATTTACATGTACAGTATGTAATTTATTTATCCTTTATATACACAGATATGTATATCAGTATATATATATATATATATATAATTCAAAATTTAAAAAAATGACTTTGAGATCTCGAAAGGAGACTGTCTGGTTGGCATAGTAGGGGCTAACTTTGGCCTAAAATTCAAAGTACATCTGATTAAAGATTTCAACATTTTTTAACACTCAAGTATCTACTTCATTCCATTCAATTGGTACAAAATGTATCTATGGTTAAAAATATTGTTAAAAAGGCTCAAATTCAAGCTTAAATATTAAAAAATCTATAAAATATGCCATTTAAGGGGGCTTGCGGGTCTAAATCGAAATTTTTATTTAATATAGGACTTCGCTATATTTTTCTATAAATGAACTTTATCTTATACTTAAAAGAAAAATGAAATAAAAAAATGGGGTCACCGTTCATTTACGGTCACAATCTGCCATCGAAAGAAGCATACATTTTTGTTAATGTCCTTTTATTCTGTTGAACTATTAGAGCTTTCTTACAAATTGACGAAAGGTACGGTACGTATGCTTGACGAATCAAACGTAAGACTCGTTTTAGGGATCCTTTATTTTGACATATTTAAATAATAGTCGTGGAATTTCGAACAATTATCGTGCATGCAACGACACTTATTAAATTGGATTTTTCTTGAGATATATTTAAGATTTCGGGACGTACGATAGGTTAGAATATGATTATTGATACCAGCATGTCGGAGGAGATAACACTACAAAATATTCTAAATATAGAGTAGTCAGACAAAAAAAAATACCCCCTAGAAAACTAAAACCCGACTCCTCCCCAACTCTTCAATATTACAATGTTGCACTGTTTTACCTAAAGAAAATGTCAAAGCAAATACAGTGTCTTCTTCCCTAACAGAAATGCAAATACTTCCTTGATTCAAAATTTGCAACGCTCAAAATAATAAAATGAAAATGAATAAAAAAAGATGATCTGCATACTATGCCATATGCTGGTGCTCATTTCATAACTTTTGAATCATCGCCTCTCCCCTGGTAATATTCATTGCCCCCCCCCCCCCCCCCCCCCCCTTAATGTGATATATGATACACCGGAGCAATGGAAAGGTTATTTTAGCGTATAACTGCGTTTTGCCTTTAGTCCTGAACATTCGTGAAATATTAGCCACTGGATGATAAGTGACAACTTCGCGTCTATCTTCCAAACATGTGTACTGTTAAATCGTCATTATAAAATCCACAATATATATCGTGCAAAATTGTAGATTTATTTTCTTGATATACAAAGTCTTTTTTTTCCAGAATTATTCAACATTACTTTTTAAAAACATTGTAGCATCATTTTTTAGCAAATCTCGATATTCCACTTTGACAATTTGCTGAAAGTGTATTGTAATAAATAAAAATAAAAGTGAATCTTGTCGTTAAATTTAGACTAACGTACTTCAATAATGTCATTGAAATGTAAATCGTGAAACTCGTGCTTAAAAAATTCCCGCGGAAATGTGTGTACTCGTGGTTTACGTAAGTAACGTATTGGACGCAAGTGTATTTGACACAATTTTTCTGTTTGATTATATTAAAATCGTGTATTATTTGAGGTATTATTTTTTTTTTGAATAAACTTGATTTAGAAAAGAATGCTGTTTTACTGGATAAAACAAAGACTCTTTTAACTGTTATTGTAGAAATGAAATACGTGCTCCCTTTACGTTCGTTCGTACCTTTCGTCAATTTGTAAGAAAGCTCTAATAGGAGAAACAGAAGTAATATCGAAATAAAAAAAGAACTAAATTACAGAAATCGCTTAAATTTTACAATTATTTAGTTTATGTACAACTTATTCGAAAACAATAATAAAAAATATAGGTCACCGATGAGTTAAAAAAGATATTTCAATTTTAATGCCAAAAAATGGCATTTTTGCACCAAAGGGAGATAATTTGGAGCTTTTTCAATGATATCTACATTTTAAAAGTCACCTAGGGCCAACACGAATTCGTTTTTTGGAAAGATTTTTGTACCATATGATAAAGTAACAACTATTAAAGGTAATAAATAAAATCTGTAATGAAAAATAAATGTTTAACTTTTTCTGAAAATTTTATACCCGCGAGCCTCCTTAACGTCACTTTTTAAATGGTTATTGTTGAAAATGGAATTAGCCTCATTCGTATTCACTACCAACATTTATATATCATGTATATGTTATGTATTATCATGAAATACAACATATATTTTAAGATTTAAACTGAACACATGTGCAGCCAATTCCATTTTAGACAAAAAACGTCCTTAAAATTAGTACAAATGGACAAATTATGAAATATTTTTGCATAGAATAATGATGCTAGTACCTGATGCATGTCAATTGTATTGTCAAAAACGGCCTTTATTTCTACTTTCCAATAAAGAAAGAAGATAAAATTGAGAATGGAGTTTATAATTTTACAACTTTGTGAAAATGCTATATTTTGGGGCTACTCCTATTACAAAATTTGAAAAACTAGATATGTTGAAACAACATAAATCCCTGCAGCCATATCACAAAAATATTAATTATTAATAAGGTTGTCAGTTTTCTTGTTTAACTGTTTTACATTTGTCTTTTGAGGGACTTTTTAGCTTAATCAGTCACATGTGTTTTGCTCATTATTAAAGGCTTTTCATGACCTACAATTGTTAACTGATCATTAAGACAGGTGCCACATGTGGAGCAGGATCTGCTTACCCTTCTGGAGCACCTGATATAACCCCCAGTTTTTGGTTGGGTTTGTGCTGCTAAGTCTTTAGATTTTCCTTGTTGTGTCTTGTGTGTACTTTTTGTTGTTGTTTGTCTTTTCCTTTTTTAGCTATATATACAATGTATATGGCGTTGTCAATTTATTTTCGATCTTTGCCGTTTGAATGTTCCTCTGGTATCTTTGACTTAGACTCTTTTCTATCATAGTTTGTTTCTGGTAGAGTGTTTTATAATCTTCATTGATCATGATCAGTCAGGGGACTTACTGAGATAAGTGATTTTTAAATCACTTATTTGAGTAGCAAATTCAAAGTTTTGTCACAAATTGGGATTTTGTAGTTTTTTCAAAATCTTAAATACATAGGTTTAAATAATTTCTTTTAATTAGTAAAATTAAAAAAAAACTTTTTGCTTCTTTTAAGTAGCAAGGTTTATGAC
>JAHUZM010001007.1:0-12123 GCA_019925275.1 Mytilus edulis
TTGTAAAATAAATAAAAAAGATTACTTTCTTAAAGATATTTTTTTTTTATGTTTCATGAAAGTTAAAAATGTTTAAAAGCTTTTTGGATTTTACATGGTATTAACCCAAACATATATTAAGGAATTATTCATTAAGATTTACAAGTTTTTTAAATTACTGCAATTTTCATAAAGCCCCTCATGAAACAATTAAATTTTTAAATATTTTATTAAATATTCTTTTTAAAAATCATTTACGTCAATCTGCTATAAATTATAACCTACTATGCTTTTAAATTTTGCTTCTTTCAAATTCAGCATTTTGAAAATACTGAGTCTGAAAGGAAATTCTGTTTTAAAAAAGTGAAATAAATAAAAGTTTAAGATAATGAAACATAATTTTTTTTATTTGATGAAACCTAAAAAACTTGAAAATCTTTTTGTGGTCTTTTACAGGTTTTGAACCAAAACTTCCATTAAGAAAAAACTAATTAAGGTCACCAAGTTAGTTCTTAATGACTTGAATACTATAAAGCAAACAAAAAACATTCTTATTATTAAAACAATAGATTTTACACTTTTTTAAAACATAAGCCAATCCTATTTACCAAATTACATTGCCGCAGTATGGGCGTATAAATTTTTCTATTTAAAAATAATTTTGAAGGTGTATTGAACTGGACTTAAATGTACATTAATGTTAATAAAAATTTAGATTAAAACGATAAAGAGTCTCTAAGGAATATTATTTTTACTGTCTTGTCAAGTCACAAAATTACAAACCATTTTCATTCATTAAAGGAAGGTTTTGAACTATTAAATTTTTTTACACATTTTATCTTTTATGTTCCATGCATCAGTTACATGAAAAGCATAATATATTTAAATAGTTTTGTCAATTGAAAAAAATAATTCATTGGATTTATATCAATAAGTAATTTTCCATTTTCATCACTTTTACATATTTTTCATAATTATAAATAATAAAAAAATGATTACTCATTCCCAATGTTTATTTTTTTACTGTTCCATTTAATTGGACATTGTATAAGCACTTCTAGTATTTTAACACTCCGATATCTGCGAGAAATATTTTCATAAGCTGCTTTTTGTGAAATTTACAAGTAATTAAAACACAGATTTAGTATAATGAAACATAATTGTTGTTTTATTTGGTATGAAACTGCTTAAAAAGCTTTGAAAATCTTTTTGTGGTCTTTTCATGGTATTTAACCAAACACTTCCATATAAGGAAAAAAACTAATTAAGAGTACACCAAGATTTATTTCTACATTACTTGCAATACTACTCAAAGCAAACACAGAAAACAATTCATATTTATTAAACATAGTATTTTACACCATTTTAAAAACAGTCAATGCCCAATGTATATACCAAATATAATTGGCCGCAGTATGGGCTGTAGTATAAATTTTGCTCTATCTTTACAAATTCAGCATTTTTGAAGGTGGTATTGAAACTGGAACTTGAAAATTGGATACATTACATGTTTAATACAAAAAAGATGGAAAAGAAGTAAAGAAGTCTCTATAGGAAAAATATGCACTTTTTCACTGTACTTGTCCAAGGCCCACAATAATCACAAAACTCATTTCCTGCAAATGTTCATGTAAAGGAAGGATTTTGGAACCATTTAAAGCTGTTTTTTACACAAATTTCTTCTTTTATGCGGTATCCAGGATGACTCAGTGTACAGTGAGAGAAGCATGAATATATTTTAAAAATCAGTTTTGTGTCAGATTGAAAGAAACATAGAAATTACACTTGGAGTTATGATATCAATGAAAGGCATGAATATTCTCCCCATTTACATCAATTTTACACATATTTCTTCTCATAATGTATAAAATCATATGAAAAAAATGATTACTCCTTTGACGGAGTTTTTTTTTACTGTGTTCCCCATGTTAAGTTGTAGAACAAGTGGTAAATAAGCACTTTTCTAGTATTTTAACACTCGAATAATCTGACCGCATGAAGGTATTCATTTATTTTTACATAACGCTTTGCGTTTCTTTATTTAAAGATATATAGACAAGTTTTCATGATTAAGTCCTTCATCTATGAAACAAGTGTTTAAAATTTTGTAATTGGATTTTCAAGTTAAATTATTGCTTTTAATAACTCTCATTGTTACTTCAATCTCCCAAATGTAAATTTTGGTCATACCTAATCTTATTTTTCATATTTGGCACTTTTTTTACTTCAGTTCTAGTGTCTAGTTTTGGCGAAGAACCCATCCTGATGTCCGGGTAACAGGAATTTCTGCAGAGTGATTGTCAATGACATTTTGTGAAATTTACAAGTAATTAAAACACAGATTTAGTATAATGAAACATAATTGTTGTTTTATTTGGTATGAACTGCTTAAAAAGCCTTTGAAAGTCTTTTGTGGTCTTTTCATGGTATTTAACCAACACTTCCATATAAGGAAAAATAATTAAGAGTACACCAAGACTTTAGTTCTACATGTACTTGCAATACTACTCAAAGCAAACACAGAAAACAATTCATATTATTAAATGTATTTACACCATTCTTTTAAAAACAGTCATGCCAACTGTATATACAATATACATTGGCCGCAGTATGGGCTGTAGTATAAATTTGCTCTATCTTACAAATTCAGCATTTTGAAGTGGTATTGAAACTGAACTTGAATTGGATAATTACATGTTTAATACAAAAAGATGGAAAAGAAGTAAAGAGTCTCTTATAGGAAAATATGCACTTTTTCACTGTACTTGTCCAAGGCCACACAATATCACAAAATATTCTGCAATGTTCATGTAAAGGAAGGATTTTGAACATTTAAGCTGTTTTTTACACAAATTTCTATCTTTTACTGCGGCATCCAGATGCACTCAGTGTACAGTGAGAGAAGCATGAAGTATATTTAAAATCATTTTGTGTCCAGATTGAAAGAAACAATAGAAATTACACTTGGGAGTTATGATATCAATGAAAGCATGAATATTCTCCCATTTACATCAATTTTACACATATTTTTCTCATAATGTATAAAATCATATGAAAAATGGATTACTCCTTTGACGGTTTTTTTTTTTAGCTGTGTTCCCCATGTTAAGTTGTAGAACAAGTGGTAATAAGCACTTTTCTAGTATTTAACACTCGAATAATCTGACGCATGAAGGTATTCATTATTTTTACTAACGCTTTGCGTTCTTTATTGTGAAATTTACAAGTAATTAAAACACAGATTTAGTATAATGAAACATAATTGTTGTTTTATTTGGTATGAAACTGCTTAAAAAAGCCTTTGAAAAGTCTTTTTGTGGTCTTTTCATGGTATTTAACAAAACTTCCATATAAGGAAAAATAATTAGAGTACACCAAGACTTAGTTTTACATGTATTGCAATATATCAAAGAAACACAGAAAACAATTCATATTATTAAACATAGTATTTACACATTCTTTTAAAAACATCAATGCCAACTGTATATACCAAATTAATTGCGCAGTTGTTAGTATAAATTTTGCTTATCTTTCAAATTCAGATTTTTGAAGGTGTATTGAACTGGAACTTGAAAATTGGATAATTAATGTTTAATACAAAAAAAATGGAAAAGAAGTAAAGAAGTCTCTATAGGAAAATATGCACTTTTTCACTGTACTTTCCAGCCACAATAATCAAAAACTCATTTCTGCAAATGTTCATGTAAAGGGGATTTTTGAACATTTAAGCTGTTTTTTACACAAATTTCATCTATTTTACTGCGGCTATCCGGATGCACTAGTTACAGTAAGAAGCATAAGTATTTTTAAATCATTTTGTGTCCAGATTGAAAGAAACAATGAAATTACACTTGAGTTATGAATCAATGAAAGGCATGAATATTTCCCATTTACATACATTTTACACATTTTCTTCTCTAATGTATAAATCTATGAAAAAAAATGGATTACCTCCCTTTGAGGATTTTTTTTTTTTTTAGCTGTGTCCCATGTTAAGTTGTAGAACAAGTGGTAAATAAGCACTTTTCTAGTATTTTACCTCGAAATGACGTGAATTCTTTTTTTCAAACTTTGCGTTCTTATAAGATAAAGAATTATATTACAGGTCCTTATGAACAAGTGTTAATGTTTGTATGGATTTCAGTTAATTTGTTTAATCTCAATTACTTCATCTCCATAATTTTGCACCTAACTTATTTTTTCATTTGCTTTTTTACTCGTCTGGTCGTTTGGCGAAGACCATCCTGATGTGGTACAATTCTCGAGATGCAGAATTTTGGAATTATAATTTCTGCAGAGTGATTGTCAATGACATTTTGTGAAATTTACAAGTAATCCCCCCCCCCCCCCCCCCCCCCCCCCCCCCCCCCCCCCCCCCCCCCCCCCCCCCCCCCCCCCCCCCCCCCCCCCCCCCCCCCCCCCCCCCCCCCCCCCCCCCCCCCCCCCCCCCCCCCCCCCCCCCCCCCCAAATTAAATTATTGCTTTTAAATACTCTCAATTGTTACTTCAATCTCCCAAATGTAAATTTTGGTCATACCTAATCTTATTTTTTCATATTTGGCACTTTTTTCTACTTCAGTTCTAGCTGTCTAGTTTTGGCGAAGAACCCATCCTGATGTCCGGGTAACAGGAATTTCTGCAGAGTGATTGTCAATGACATTTTGTGAAATTTACAAGTAATTAAAACACAGATTTAGTATAATGAAACATAATTGTTGTTTTATTTGGTATGAAACTGCTTAAAAAAGCCTTTGAAAAGTCTTTTTGTGGTCTTTTCATGGTATTTAACCAAACACTTCCATATAAGGAAAAAAACTAATTAAGAGTACACCAAGACTTTAGTTTCTACATGTACTTGCAATACTACTCAAAGCAAACACAGAAAACAATTCATATTTATTAAACATAGTATTTTACACCATTCTTTTAAAAACAGTCAATGCCCAACTGTATATACCAAATATACATTGGCCGCAGTATGGGCTGTAGTATAAATTTTGCTCTATCTTTACAAATTCAGCATTTTTGAAGGTGGTATTGAAACTGGAACTTGAAAATTGGATACATTACATGTTTAATACAAAAAAAGACCTGTTCAAAAAAAGATGGAAAAGAAGTAAAGAAGTCTCTTATAGGGGTAAATTCAGTAAATAAATATACGTCATCAGGGACCGCCCATTTAGGGGAGAGCTTTCTGTATAACACTGAAGTTATATGGTCTTCTGATTGGCAGATAATGTTTGTAATAAATATTTTTTAGTAGATGGATCAAAACTAGAGTTGAAAAAAAATAAAAAATAAATGCTGAATGTACTAATTTTTTTCCCTTCAGGGTTGAAAAGTAATGGGGGTCAGTATGGGAATTCAGTGCGAATCTACATTGTTTGTAAACAAGGCCATATGAATGCCCAAAAATGCCGCATGACCCTATGTTTTTATTGTTGCAAAAGATAGGGCTACATTTGTACTTTCATGAATGATATATGAAAGATTTTAATTTCTAAAGGTAAATCAGGTATAAATTTATTTCCACACATAGATTAGCATTAAAGTCAATGGGAGATTTTTTACTGAATTTACCCCAAAAGCTCAAATACATCAAACGAATGGATGACAACTTATGGCAAGCCGTTCTCGTCAAAACTATGTTTAAACCATTTTTCGAGAAATTTACACACTGAGAATTACAAAAAAACACACTGAGATTTAAAAACTTCAAAACACACACTGAGAATTAAAAATTACACACTGAGAATTAAAAATTACACACTGAGATTTCATAAAGACGCACTGAGATTACAAAAATGAAAAACACACACTGAGAATTGAAAATTACACACTGAGAATTGAAAATTACACACTGAGAATTGAAAATTACACACTGAGAATTGAAAATAACACACTGAGATTTCAAAAAGACACACTGAGAATAAATAAACTGAAAAACACACACTGAGAATTATTAATTACACACTGAGATTTCAAAAATACACACTGAGATTAATATGCAAATTACTAATGAATATTCATGAGATGAATAATTCAACAGATTAATATCTTGATCTCAAAAACTCTTGTATAGTGAAATGCGATTCCTTCAACCAATTAACATTCGTAATAAATTTCATGACTTAACATCGCTCATATTCACAAGTTTGTTGCCTATAATTCATATCATTACTACCAGTGTATCGGGACTTTAAACCGTTTTAGCATGGGTCCCTTTTAAAAAGTCTTCCAACTGTTACCCTGATTTCGCAAGTTAATCTTTTATATTTTTGTTACGTTTATATGCTATTATAGACACTTGAGTAAAAACTTCACTGCATTATTTGTTTTTCAGTGCAAATTGTTCCAAGTTTTCTTATAATTTTAATATAAAGTTTTCACCATTTGGTATAAATATTTTGTAATAAGAATAAGCGGGTATTTTTCTTGTCCTTGTATTTCTAAAGTTTTTTTATGAATAATTTGGAACCAAATCGAAGGACTAACGAGTTCTGTCCCCTAGTTGCTTTAAGCTTGTAATAGATTCAGATTAAGTATGCTAATTAGATATGTGCGCATAAAAAGTGCGCACAAATCTCAGTGTGTCATTTTAAATTCTCAGTGTGTAATTTCAAATTCTCAGTGTGTGTTTTCAATTTATTTATTCTCAGTGTGTCTTTTTGAAATCTCAGTGTGTTATTTTCAATTCTCAGTGTGTAATTTTCAATTCTCAGTGTGTGTTTTTCATTTTTGTAATCTCAGTGCGTCGTTATGAAATCTCAGTGTGTAATTTTTAATTCTCAGTGTGTAATTTTTAATTCTCAGTGTGTGTTTTGAAGTTTTTAAATCTCAGTGTGTTTTTTTTATAATTCTCAGTGTGTAAATTTCTCGAAAAATGGTTTAAACATAGTTTTGACGAGAACGGCTTGCCATAACAACTTTCATATTCCTGACTTGGAACAGGCAATTTCTTATGTAGAAAACGTTAGATTAAAATTGGTTTTATAGCTATCCAGACCTCTCACTTGTATGACAGTCGCACAAAATTCAAAGATCAAGCTTATAAGATAGATCTCAAATAGAATATGCCTCGACATTATGTGACCAATACCAGCAAAACCACATACAATTGAGAAAATACAATGACGAGCTGCACGATATGAAATCAACATATAAAACAGATCAATTTTAAGCAACATGTTAAATGAGCTAGGAAATGCTTAAATACAAGACGATAAGAAGCGGTCGACTCATCACATATTACAAATAACAAATGACTTCGTAGGATTAGACATTAGAAAATACCTACAAAAATCAACGTGAAACTCCAGTCGGACAGAACATCTTACAAACTTACTAGTATTCCAGTCAACCACCAAAGATTGTAGGAGATGGTCCTTCTTCGTAAACACTGTCTAGGACTGGAACAAACTGCCTCAAGATATCGACACATCAATTTCTCTTGAAATATTCAAGTATCGTGTGACAAACACCTCTGTTTTGTCATTTCACCAATAATGTTTTAAGATTTTTAATCGTGCTCAAGTTGCCAGAATATTCATCATCTCAAATGTAGGTAGTATTTGGAAGAAGATCTCGACCAATGTCCTCATTTAAAACATGAACACAGGTTCAATCCACCATTTTCTACATTTGAAAATGCCTGTACCAAGTCAGGAATATGACAGTTGTTGTCCAGTCGTTTGATGTGTTTTGTCATTTGATTTTGCCATTTGATTAGGGACTTTCCAATTGAATTTTCCTCGGAATTCAGTATTTTTGTGATTTTACTTTTTTTTTGTATCACAGGTTTTGAATCGGAAATGAGCATTGATGGGACAGGATCAGCATACACTTCCAGAGCAAGCGACTTCAAACCTAGAATTGGTGGTGTTCATAATACTCAATATTTCTGTGTACTGTTTTGTGGACTTTTTGTAAGTTTGTCCTTTTCTTTTTGTCTATGTGGTTTGGCTTATTGATTTGAGAGTGTCCCCGTTTCGTTTCCTCTTCCCTTTTCTCCTTGTAATCTTTTGACTTAAACTAGCGTTTATTTATTTCTGATCGGCATCAAAGTATCACCACATACTTAAGAACATCTGTCAAGTTTGGTCCAACTAGTTTTCCGCTGCTACTTAGCTAGCACTTTAAAATTTGGGCAAATTAGACCCTTTTTGGGACAAAAGGTGCCAAATTTGATTTCTATCATAGTTACATAAGTAAACAACACTCTGGCAATCACCATTATAAAAATTGTTGCTCTCCTTCGAGAAAATAAAATTTAATTTAATTTCCCATTTAGTTTTTAATATGAACGTTGTCATCTGCTGATGGCCGTTTTGAATTTTAGATCGACTCTAACAGTTTATAACTTTGGAAGGAATTTTTTGGTAAAGTTGCCGTATTTAAGTATTTTTGAGATTTTTTTGTAAAGTTTTACGAAAAACTAAGGATTTTCTTATCCCAGGCATAGTTTACCTTAGCCGTATTTGCCACAACTTTTTTGGAATTTTGGATCCTCAATGCTCTTCAACTTTGTATTTTTTGGGGTTTATAAATATTTTGGTATGAGCGTCACTGATGAGTCTTACATGTATGTACAGTAGATGAAACGCGCGCCTGGCGTACTAAATTATAATCCTGGTACCTTTGATAACTAATTAAGCCAGTTAAAACTAGAAAATAACAAGGCGCTCAAATTTTGAAACCTATCTGCATCAATGTTACAAAACTTAGAAAGTACATAATAGCTTTAGTTAGAAAAAGTTAGAATCATTCTGGTTAGTGTATCTGAAGATTAATATGTGAGTTTTATATTCTTGTCTTCAATTTGTGTATTCTTGTCTTTAATTTTTGCTAATATGCTTCGTATATTTGCTATTTGTGCTTCTTTGTTACAGATTTTTTTGTTTTTATTTTGTTTTTGAGTGATTAAGATTATAACACAATATTGACTGCTGTATTTAACAATTCTACCTATTATGTCTGTTTCTTATGTTCACGCATCGTTGTCAATATAATAGAATTCAATGCGACTGCATTACAAGTGAGAAGTTTAGCTAGCTATTAAACCAGGTTCAATCCAAAAATTTCTACTCAAGAAAATGTCTGTACCAAGCCAGGAATATGACAGTTGTTATTTATTCGTTTGGTGTGTTTGTGCTTTTAATATTGCCATTTCATTATTTCCGTTTTGAATTTTCCTTGGCGTTCAGAATTTTTGTGATTTATTTTTTTATAATGTACCGAAGATTGCTGCAAAATTATGACCAAGCAAGCTTGCACTGTTTTTAGTGTAAATATCGACTCTCTTTAATACATATAGGATTTGTGAAGATTTACCATATTATAAGACAGATATTTTATTAACAAAATGAATGCAATAATGCAATAAACATCGTCAGAGCAATATTACTACCCTAATTACATTAAAAAAATACTTTCGAGGGACTCATCCAGTTGATAACCTTATTTTGATAAGGTAAATGGACGGGATTCTCGATCAAGCTAATGACAATTTTGTCCATAGAGGGTGTATCGTCAAATCCAATGATCCCGCGGCCTATGATATACCGTTTGTCATTAGAGTGATAGATTTTGACGAGTAAAGTTTATTTTCTAAAACTGAAAATGAAAGTAAAATTCCGCACAAAACTAAACTGGATTACAGTTCAAACTTATAAAAACCTGGTTATTATCCGGTTACAGCTCAAAAGGTTGGAGGTATAAGTTTATTGATACTTGTATATAAGACTATGATGACAGCATAGGTCTTGCGGGTGATATTAAGACTCTCAATGGTATATGTTATCCTGCAAACAACGTCATTTTCCGTATGAAAATTGATAGTCACAATTAGCACTGAAAATATTTTGACACAGTTATATAACACAATTGTGTCATACAGTTTTGTACATATATGGTGCATAATATTTTTTCATATTTTATTTTACAATTAAGATAAACAGCTATATGAATCACATAAATAACATGTAGACAAATAACACGGAAAACGTTTCTTGGAAACACGTACATTGTATTAATTTGTTGTTACTATACTATATATAAAAATATTAATTTTCGCGAACCATTTAGGTCACGGAAATTCCAAAATATGGCATCAGTAAGGAGAGTTGTACAAACAATGTAAATACACAGAACCCCATCCAAACTTGCTTTAACTAATAGTATTCATCTTTTTCTATTTTATATGTACTAACAACATTCCATTTTTCTATAATTTCGATTAAAAAATTCCAAAATCTGAGTTAAAACAGGTCGAATGCCCCAAATAAACGTTGTCTGATTGGTTGAAGTACTGTGGCGTCGATGATAAGCATAGAAAGCCTCGATGTAAAGCACAAGCCTCGATGTAAAGCACACGCTTCACATGAATAAGGAGAGTTTTACAAATAATGTGAATACACAGATCCTCCATCCTATTTATGTTTTGCTGAAAATGTTGCAGTGTTCATCATTTCTGTTTTGATTCTGCTAACAACATTCCATTTTTTCTATAATTCCGATTTAAAGATGTGGAAACCCGTAATAAAAATAGATGGCCTCAATGATTTATTAAAAAGCAACGCAAAAAAATTCCGTTAATATAAACATGTTGAACTTCGACCCTGAGTTAATAAACCGATTCACAATAAAGATCTCCTTGCGCTCAAATGTAATTCTTAGTGAAGTATACTGGTAAATTCGTTTACAGAAATTTATACACACTTTTATCATTAATATATTACCAGGCTTTTGCATATTCACGTTTTTTATGTTCAACTTTAGTCAAATTCAATTCTATACATTTTTTTTACGTAAAGCAATAGGAGTAAGAATATTATTTCGCGCCAATTTAACCAGCATCACCGCCACCATCATAATTATTTACCGTTATCTTTGTGAAATTTCAGTTATATAGTTTATTAATTAGAGAAATTTTGGTAAGTATTACTTATTAATGTTAAGGTTCTACTGATGTGCTTCCCTAGACCTTTTTGACGGTCAGTTTTTTCCCATTTATCTCAATATTATCCCCGATGACAGAAATGTCAACCCGACCTATTCGTGTCAAAAGTGAAAATCGATCTATTTGATGAACTAATTTCTTCATAAACTGTGCATGCATTATTTCTGTATTATTTGATAACCAATCACATTCACGTTGCATGTTTGCATGATAATGGGTTATGTATCTGGATTGTAAGGGCGATGCAACATGTGAGGTCTGCGCGATCACGTGACATTATTATTTGTAAACAAACCCTGTAACACGTGTCTGAATTATCCTTTCAAAGTGTTATGAATCTTTCAATCACTATTTTATGATATATTTTTCTGTTTTAAGGTTTGCATATCAGTAGTCAAAGTTAATTAGACATAGTTCTGTGGGGTTTTTTGTTTTTGTTTTTTTAAATTAGTGGTATATAAGTCTACATTATTTAACTGAAGTCTAATAAGATGACTCAACTTTTCCTCTTATTCTCCCTCTATTTTTGAAACCTGCATACCAAATGAAAGGGCATTTGCTCCCCTTGAACAATATTTGGCCCCTTCCCTGTCATTTCCCTTTAAATTAGTTCGAGATTACTCTGACCATACATGTGATTCTTCCGGCGGGAGTCAAAATCTCCCGCTTTTCAGACCCTCTTCTTTTAAATCTTCCGCTTTTGAAAATGTCAACCTCGTAAAATTTTCAATACACATTTTTGTTTACAAAATCGATAGGGACAGAGATAAAGTCTGAGAAACTCGAAATTGATATGGGAAAAGTCCGAGAAAAACGGAAATTTCCTGTTGTGTCAAAACATAACATGAGGTCATAAAATAGGTAAAATCAGCCTAATGTGTTTAGGATTAAACTGTTTATACAGCAATAAATTAAAGATAATAGGCAATTACCTGGTGACAAGCCTGGTTGATTAAAAGTGAAATACTGACAAAGGATTAAATTGACTAATTGTACAAGTTGTATAAACAACGATGCAATTCACTATGTGATGCTGTTGAAAACATGGAACATTTACTGAACCTCAAAGACAAATGAAATCAACTCAAATATGATATTTATGGCTAGTTCTCTATCCAAGCCAATGGAATACCTATATAAGTATAGTTGTTTTGGAAATTTTAGAATTTGTCGAAAGATATCCAGCA
>JAHUZM010001008.1:0-12119 GCA_019925275.1 Mytilus edulis
ATACTGCTTCAAAAAAGAACTTTTCCCAACAAAGCCTGATCCTAACAAGGCTATCTGGAATCTTGACTGATCAATCATATTCAAATCCATAACCTATTATTTATTCGTCCGTCCAGCGAATTGAGTAAGTTCAAAGTGAATCTGAAAGATCTGATCCGAACTTATATAAAAACAAACCACGTGATACAGTAATAATGTGTAAGCACCCAATCCGTGTCCGTCATTACTCTTCTTGAACACATATCATTTAGATTCAAACCACGATTTAAACAATTAACACTTATGTATTTCATTAGCAACTTTTGTTTAAGAAAATAAGTGACTTACAACCATCGCCATAAAAGGAGATGATGATAGCTAAGATTATCATTTTAACAGTTAAAAAGAGAACTGCAGTCTGTAGGAAATGTTTAATAAATATTGTTTAGGAAATGAAATTATAGTCATCAGGAAAACCATCTATTTTGTGTCTGAACATTTTTGATATCATGTAAGATATGTAAATATAAAAGACACGAAATATGTGTTAATTCGTCAAAACAAAAAAATATTACTAGTTCCTCATCATTGTAATGGTCATTATTATTAACTGTTTACAAACTTTAAAAAATGGTATAGTTGTATTTGGCAAAACCTTTCAAATTTAATGACTTCAATGCTCTTCAAATACGTACTTTATTTTGTCCTTTATAACTGGACTCGGGCGTCACTATATATGAGTCTTTTGTAGAAGAAATGTACGTGGGTCTGGTTTATAAAATTTTAATGTTGGTAACTGGAGTTAATTTAATACCTATTGATATAAACCTATAAAGCCGTTGTAAATACCAGTGCATACCACATTTTTTGTTATTAAGTTGTGCGGATGTTATCCTGGTTCCCGGTACTACGTTCCTGGTATTAGCTATTATCATACTCTCTCACGAACATACTTAATATTGCGATCGAGAACCAGTCTATGCGAATGTTTATGACTCATTTCCTGTTTACAAAAGTTTGAATTTTTCGAAAAACTAAGGATTTTCTCATCCCAAGAATGGATTACCTTAGACGTATTAGGCACTACTTTTTGGAATTTTGAGTCCTCAATGCTCTTCAGCTTTGTACTTGTTTGGCGATATAACTATTTAGATATGAGCGTCACTGATGAGTCTTATGTAGACGAAACGCGCGTCTGGCGTATTAAATTATAATACCTTTGATTACTTTTAACAACTTTTGTAAAACGCAAAGTTATAGATTGACAAACAATTAAACCCAGGTATTGTGAGAACGTTTCCAATGCATTTTTTGATTTTTATTTAACATTGGTTTTTTTGTGGGGGATAGGAGGCAAAACGTAGATAGTTATCGATTTGTATTCAAACACTTTTTTTAATGTAAAAATATTTATTGGCATTCAACATAAATATAAAAGGTTGTATTAATAAATATCTGTCAATTAACAGTTTAGTAAGTGTTAGGAGTGGTTTTAAAACCTTAAAAAATTGAAAACAACACGTTTAATAATTTCTTGCGTCCGACGCGCTTTTCTGGATTAACCTTCATTATGAACGCTCAAAGCCAAAAATTTGAAATCCGAAGATAGATGAGAACCGTAAATCGTTGAAGAGCTATATGTAAAAAAAAAACTAAAATAATAGCCAAATTCATGATAAGCCCACTTTACCTGAGGGATTTGAAACCTTAGTTTCATAACAATTTCAAAATTTATTAAGGGACATCTTTAGTAAAGTTTGTTATTGGTAAATCATGTCAGTACCGAAGCACTGACTACTGAGCTGATGATACCCTCGGGGACTGATAATCCTATCGACCCAGTGATGTAAAAAAATGAAAACAACACGTTTAATAAGTTCTTGCGTCCGAAGCGCTTTTCTGGATTTACATTCATCAGGAACGCTCAAAAGGATTAAGGTTATGTATTAACGTATGCATATCGATACAACATGAGCAATTATCAACCAACGGATGTATGACTAGGGCCATTAAAAAATAATTTATCCACGGAAATTGCAGATATAATTAAGTTCTTCAAGTCTATAAAAAATTTGTAAACTTAAAAAACAATATAATGATATAAACTTCAGTTGTACCATCTTAGGGGTGTGGCAATTGATTTAACACGTTTTTATGTAAAAGTTGTTGTGAGTCAAATTGAATACCTTGAACAAATCGATATTTTACCCATATTAACATAAAAAGTTTGTGTATTTTTAAAAACATCATTTTTATGTTAGGCCTTAGTTCACGGCTTATAACGTATGACAATGAATCAAAATGAGACTCATTTCCAACAGTTTAAATTTATTTTTTTACATTTCATGCAAGCTGTTTGATGGTACTTAATATCAAAATTATGGATAATCTTGTAAAATGTATATTTGTCCTGTTGTATTTTGCTCGCAGGTTTTAAACTGAATTTAACTCCAACAAGCATATTCAGGGATAATTTGCAAAGGTTTAAAAAGCAGCAAGATTCCCAAAGTTATTCCGGTAAAGACACAACAAAGATTCTTCCCAAATAAACATGATAAAAGTAAAGACGTATATAAATGTAATAGAATCATCAACATTATTAAATAACGACTCAGCAGTTTCAACCGTCAACCAGTCGTTCTTTGAACAAACCATACAGACACCTTAAATGGAGATTGACACCTTGCTAACTATATAATAGAGTGTGCAAGAACCAAGACGAATATCAATACTGGAATCTGACAGACTGCGTTATAGATGTTGCATAAGCAAAGAGATTTCTTCTTGCATAACATACCGAAATGTGTCACTATCTGAAAGCCAACAAATTCCATACAAGGAATAAAAAATATCTTGTGAACATCTGAAGGGTGTTAAAGAAGCATGATAATCTGATAATTGACTATATATATCCCGTTGGTATATACATCTGCTCTTTTATTAACACTCGAACCGGAGTAAAAGTGAGGGGATAATATTGTGACATTTATACCATTTGATGATTTCTTATTTATAAATGCCATATCCTCTTTTTAACCAAACTTTTTTCAATTCATTGCATATGTTAATAGAGTATAGTAAGGTGTCTAGAACAAGTGTCATTATGTTCATATACATGAAATAAGGTTAAATGATGCTGTATTCACACATAATTCGAATTCTATTCGCATTAACTAGTTCGAAGTTTAATTCGCACACGAAACGTTAAACGTCCAAGCGTAAATTTGAATTCGAATTGCAATGAGCGTCAAATTTTCTTTACTGTCCGAACGACGTTAACTATTAATTCCTATCAACAGAAACGGATTTCTAATGCGAATTAGCCAATACGAATCAATTCGAATTGCAAAGGGAAAAAAATGATGTTCGCCACTCTGTTTCCAAATAAACAGCATTAAAGACTTATAAATTAATAATCAAACAAAAATGAAAGGTTCGTATCTTTATCTTCGAGATATTAGTTATAATTGAAAACTCGCCAGAAATGCAAAAAGACTAAAAATTGACAGGAACTTGATTTTTTTTTTTAACATTTGGCTTTATAAACTACATGTATATGTAATAAACTTATGAAAAGATACTAGAGGTTAGCGGACTTAAGTTGTTATGGCACTAGATGGATAAATATAACGGACTTCAAATATCTGACATAAAAGTGAAAACATGCTAACTGAACAGCATTAAACCAATCATAAGTCATGATCTAGAACAGCAATGCATTAGATATGTCATCGTTCTTAATTCTCTGTAGATAACAATTTTACTGACCATGTGACCACCACAAGGGGAATAATTTGGAGGTTGCAAATGCATTCTTTGATACAAGATGATTGGATTGCTGTTTAAACGTTCAGTCGTAAATCAAATCCCTATTCAAGACGAGAACATAATAAAATAATATAAATATAGACACTGCTTTGCACTAGACCGACACGCCGATTTTAGCGTGCTAGTTCATAATGTAACACTCCGAAGAAATACATGTCACCATACCCGGACAAATTATTCCGACCAGTCTTTCTCTTACTTCTTGTTCCCTAGTGCTGAGATGACAAGCTGTAAATACCAGTTTTTGTTTGACCCAGCCATGGATAGAATCCTATATCAAGAGACTGCCGAGGCGGAATATTCTTTGAAGTTACAAATGAATAATTCAGTGTAAGATAGAAGTCACTGTTTCGATAACTGTATTAAAGTTTAGTTTAAAAAAGCAAGTTTTAGCGGACCTATATATCTTAATTTAAGTTTTTCGCCCTTTTCTGTCAAGTTGAACTAAGTAGAAGTCATGGATATGTCTATTTTGCCAGAAAACAAATGGACAAGATTTTTTGTGTACAATCTTTGTCTATTGGCGAAATGGTGTCAACTTTTTAACTTAGGTCAATCGAAATTGCTCAAACAGAACACATAGCCAATTACCTGATAAACTACAGTGGAGATCACTTCTAACTTCTCATTAGAACTGTCAGAATTATCTACCCTAGAACTGTTCTAAGTAGAACTGTCAGAATCAGTTCTAGGTAGAACTGACTAAATCAGTTCTAGGGTAGAGCTGTCTAAAACTGCTTTAGGTAGAACTGTCCAAATCAGTTCTAACCGTAGAACTGTCAGCAGAACTGACTAAATCAGTCAGGACTGTAGAACAGTTCTAAATGACGTCACTGCAGTAAGGGCACTTCAGAATTTAGAAGAAAAAATCACTTCCAATTACTTAATTTGCTATATATATAATAGCAGATTTTCTATATTTTTTACTGATCAAACGTTACATGTACAAATATCGAAGTCTGTTTACTAAATATAACTCTGCATTTAATTCACGGAATTTTAATCGTACTCTGATTCAAACAAAAAAATCTCTGAAACTGATATTATCAAGATGCTTGATTTCTTGATTGACAACATATTTGTTACGTTCGGAGGACGTGTTTTTTTTAACAGACTGTTGGCATTCCAATGGGAACAAACTGTGCCCCTCTACTTGCCGACTTGTTTCTTTATTATTATGAGGCTGACTTCATGCAGGAACTTTTTAGGAAGAAAGATAAGAAGTTAGCAATATCCTTTAACTCTACTTTCCGCTATATAGATGATGTTCTTTCACTAAACAATTCAAAATTTGGTGACTATGTGGAACGCATCTATCCCATCGAACTAGAGATAAAGGATACTACAGATACAGTTAAGTCGGCTTCATATCTTGACTTACATCTAGAAATTGACCATGAGGGTCGGTTGAAAACAAAACTTTACGACAAAAGAGATGATTTCAGCTTTCCAATTGTAGTCCGGCTGATTGGTGAAATAATTGTGGGTTTGATGATAAAAGCATAAAATTTGGCATGGTAGTAGAGATGGGTATTCTAAACAATATTAGCTATTGACCCATCTTGAAATTTCAAAATGGCCGCCGTCATACATCAAAATTAACAAATTTGACTAATACTAGGTTACCATATGATTTTTTTGGGGTGCAAAAGAGTTTTAAAGTAGGGAAACATGATTGCATTATAAAAAAACAAGATTTATTTTGTCATTTTGGGTATTGGTAGTCGTGTAGCTGTATATTTTGAGATATAAACTAGTAGTGTTAGCAATGTCAAAACAGTGTAAAATTGTAGATCCTGAATTACCATCAACATCTTCTATATCTGCCAACTTTGATTGGAAAGAATGTATTTTTTGCCAAGAACAGACTAAAGAAAATTTACAGTGTCCCGCTTATAGCAAGCGATCTGACCTAGATGTAGGAACAGGATACAAAACACTTGAAACAATTTTAGAACGATGCCAGCTAATTGAATGGTTCCCGATTCCGATTAGATTAGAACGGTTTGGCTTTAAACTTGCAGCTGCACAATGCAAAATGGCACATACCATGTAGAAATAAGTTTTCAGAGTTAAAGATTGACAGGCACGAAAAGCAGAAGAGAAAAGGAGAGAGTGGTGAGCAGGTTGGGACTAAAAGTAAAATTACACGACAAAGTGTTGGCTCTGCAACAATGACAATGACTGAAGATTGTTTCTTCTGTGGTGAGTCTTCAGGAGATCTACAAAAAGCATCTACGTTTGAAATAGACAAACATGTACGTAAATGTGCACTCGACTTGCAAGATACAGTACGTTTGGCAAAACTAAGCGCAGGTGACATGATTTCCCAAGAAGCAATTTATCATGTTAAGTGCCTGACACATTTATATAATAGAGAAAGACCACTTAGGATTAGCGATGAAAGTTCAGACAATCGTATCCAAGGGATCGTTCTTGCGGAGCTGGTAGTGTACATAGAAGAATCACGCATAGACTCGGATGTGATTCCAATATTCAAGTTAGCAGACTTAATGCGAATGTATACCTTTCGAATAGAACAGTTTGGGTTAGACATATCTGTAAGAGTGCATTCAACAGATCTATAAAAAAACGAGTTCTTGCAGCAATCCCAGACGTACAGGCACATAAACAAGGAAGAGACGTGCTTCTTCTATTTAATGACGATGTTGGTGCTGCGATCAAACTGGCAACAAGAACAAACTATGATGATGAGGCAATGATACTGTATAAGGCTGCACAGATAGTGCGAAAGGACATGATGGCAATGCAATATATATTTAATGGAACGTTTGAGACAGGCTGTCAACAAAACTCTGTTCCACAATCATTGAAAACAAAAGTCGAATGATCCTTGGTGGACCAAATATTAAAATGCAGTCTATTGAAGAACAGACTACACTAACTATCTCACAGCTGCTTCAGTTTAATTCCTCCATTTGCAGACGAAAGGATTCATCCCCAGTCTTCCATTCAACTGAACGAGAGCCACTTCTCTCAATATATTTAGGCCTTCTGCTACATGCTGAAATGAGGAAACGAGGTTTAATTTATAAAATGTACTTTTTAGGTTTATCATTATCCTATGACAGAATTATGAATTTATCAACTGCACTTGGCAACTCCATCTGTGAGGCTTTCAATATTGAAAATGTTGTGTGTCCAGCAAAACTTCGGAGTGGTGTCTTTACAACTGCAGCCGTGGATAATATATACCATAACCCGAGTTCGACAACTGCTAAAGGATCGTTGCATGGAACTGCCATATCACTTTTTCAGCATCCGGTTCCAGGAAATGTGGGTGTCGAGAGATTAACTATACCAATTGATTCTACAGTATCAAAGAGGGAAAACTTGAAACCGTTACCAAAAGCTTATACCATCGTCCATCCTGTTGTTCTTCCAAAAGAAACCTTCAGAAATACCAACGGTTCATGGTCCGATGATTAGTGATGGTACAGAGATAGCAAGTGCATTGAATTTAGAGTACAGGTATGTTCTTATTTTCAGACGTATGCTGAAAGACAAAAGTCTGGTTGAGAACCACAATATGATACCAGCTTTGAAAAGTTGCAACAAACAACTATAATTGTAGCTTTTGTTTGATTGAGTTCGATAGGTTAGCTGTTGTCTGTTGTGTTTAAACATGTTTGAACAATTCAAATGATAAATATTCTGCTCTTTCAATTACAGTATACCTTAGCGCAAACTGTAAAATTGTTGCCTAAACTATACCAATACTCACCTTTTTAATTCTGGCACTATATACATATATAAAGCTAATTCTTACCTTTAGAAAACTATATTACTATTTCAATAATACTGTCCTTTATAGAAAACTATATACATATACTTTAATACCATATGCTTTGTACATTTATAGCCATGCTTCAACTGCTCGCCTCTCATATGATATTAACATTCATTATTTGCACATTTGCTATGTTAATTGCTTGTTCCCCTGCCTGTATGTACACATATATATTAGAAAACTTTACGATTTATTACTAACTCAATATAAATTAAAAACCATAATGTTACAAGTGGCTTAATCATGTGAATACCAAAATTGAAGAAGATGACATTGAAGACATGGAATATTCCTGAGCAGCTTTCCACGCTAGTCAAGCCACGGCAGATATCAATGCACCTAAAATATCAGTTCACTGTTACCATGTTTCAGGAAGAAGCTAAATCTATCGCAATGATGAGACATTCTATGAATAAAGCAAAACAATGTGTTCAATTTTTAAATTCTGGACAGATACCAGTGATCACCGGTGATCAACCTCTCTATGCACTTGCGAAATCGGTTCAGTGGAATTGGCCAAACAGATTTTCAGAAGAACAAATTGTAGTACTGTTTGGAGATCTTCACATAGAAATAGCAGCGCTGAGAACCATAGGCGATTGGTTAGACAATAGTGGTTGGACAAGTGCCTTGAGTCAAGCGAATATAGCATCATCAGGAACAGCAGATTCGTTTTTGAGAGCGTCTCATATCTCCAGAACACGACACGCCAATGAAGTAACTGCAAGAGCACTGTACATTATTATGCAACGATCATAGAGGTTGTGTATGGAAAAACCCAGCCCTGAAGATACTGATATTCCTTTTGAGGAATGGCGTAAGCTGAGAGAAATTTAAAGTCCACTTTTTCACTTCTGGTCGTTAACATTGTACATTCTGCTGTTTGTAAGATCATTGAGAGAAGGTAACTTCAAGTTATACAAAGATTCTACGAGACAGATTATTCCATGGTTCTTTGCTTTAGACCATCCAAACTATGCAAGTGTTGCTGTAAAATTGAAATTGGATGTCATGGACGATGCGTGAAGGCCATGCTGTTATGTACTGAACTTGGTAAATGTGGTGGGGAATGTGACAGAGACTAGATGATAAGTGTAATTACTTTCGTGTAGATATGTGTTTGAAGTACAATTTGATAGAAAAAAAATAGTTGAAGTTTTTAGCAAAGTTTTGGTTTTGTGCATTTCACTTGTTTTGGCAGCCATTTTGAAAATTTCCACCATTTTGAAAATTAGTGAATAGTTCGAAGTAGTAATAGAACTTATCTGAAATGATTCCTTATGTTGTATTAACTCTAAAAAGATTTAGTTTCAAATCTCTTTGCTTTTTTTGGGGTAAATTTGTGAAATTTATAGTATCTGTCCGCCATCTTGAAAATTTCCGCCATTTTGGATTTTTCAGAGTGGGTTCATAGCCTAAATTGACCACTATATACATGTTTACCCTTGTGCAAAGTTTCATGCTTTTATCATCAAACCCACAATTCTTTTGAAAATATGCACGAATCAGCTGGACTATTGTGAACTTTCCATTTCTAAGTCGCAACATTCCAGCAGCACCTGCATACAAAGTATATATCTCCCAATTGATACGATATTCCCGTGCTTGCATTTCCTATCATGATTTTCTTGATAGAGGGTTGCTGCTCACAAGGAAGCTATTAAACCAAGAGTTCCAAAAGGTGAAGTTGAAATCATCCCTTCGTGAATTTTACGGACGCCATCACGAGTTGGTTAAACGTTATGGAATCACCGTTTCACAAATGATATCGGATATGTTCCTTACGTCGTAACTACAATCCACTTCCCTTTCATGAATGTGACCTACCGAATTGGACTATTTACCTGATTTGTAATCACATAAGCAACACGACGGGTGCCACATGTGGAGCAGGATCTGCCTACCCTTCCGGAGCACCTGAGATCACCCCTAGTTTTTGGTGGGGTTCGTGTTGTTTATTCTTTAGTTTTCTATGTTGTGTCATGTTTACTATTGTTTTTCTGTGTGTCTTTTTCATTTTTAGCCATGGCGTTGTCAGTTTGTTTTAGATTTATGAGTTTGACTATCCCTTTGGTATCTTTCGTCCCTCTTTTAAATTACCTTGTTTGCCTTGGATTTACATTCATGATTTAAGATTCTGTTTTGACAAATGTTCAAACAAAAATTGTACAGTCACTGTGGGTGAATTATGGGATATTAATGAAAAAAGTTTTGTATGATGTAAAAAAAACTGTATATACATTTGCACCATCGCGTCAAAGCCAGACTTATCCATAACGATTATAAATGATATCTGGGAGTCTGGAACGTCAGAAAAATAGACTCGATCTGAACATGAATGAAACATTTGTCCCTGGACGTTCGGCTACAAACAAAATCAAGAATTTTCTTTGCCTTCTTCAAATTATATTTACAGTATACTATTCAAAGAAGAGAACTTCCCATACATGTACTTTTTATTTTAAAATGAAGTATATGAATTAGTCATGTGAGTGTTGGATGATGCCGTTAAATAGTTTTGTTTAAAAAAATAAAACATCACAAACTACTGACTTAAAAAGTCACTTTAGTGACGGTTCATTATTATAGATACAGAGAGGAAATAACGGCGTGTAAATTTTTAGATATGGTATAAATACACCTTATCGCTACTTGTCCGCCATGACTGGATATCACACAGGTTCCCGTAAAATTTTGACGTCATAAAACAAAATATCTGACGCCACAATGCAAAAGTGATTGTTGTATGCTTCAAAAGTTCAAGCGGCCGGGTCAGCCAGGATTAGCGATAAGGTGTATTGTGTTCCAAAGTTGGTGTCATTTTATCATACGATCGGTCCTGACATAGAAATATTATTGGTTTACAATGAGGCCATATATATTCACATGATAAAGTGTAAATAATTATGTTCGGTTTTGGTTGATGCGGTCAAATAATTTTGTTAAAACGACTCAGTCCTACGGGTGCAGGAGTTTTTAGCTACATTGAAGACCCATTGGTGGCCTTCGGCTGTTGTCTACTCTTTGTTCGAGTTGTTGTCGCTTTGACACATTCCCCATTTCCTTTCTCAATTTAATTTTTATGATATATCGAAACTACTGAAATTTGTTTACAATTCAATATTTTAAATAAAACTGCTGGTACTCTAAATTGATGTGGAAGTTTTTTCGTAGCCAATGTGTTCCAATATTGCTGTCATTTGAATTATACAATCCATCGTGATATGTTACTATAAGTGATTTACTATGCGGCTATATATATACTTAGATTTACATGATAATATGTAAATATGGTCAGTTTTTGTTAATGCTGTGACATATGGTCAGTTTTGTTTGATGCTGACAAATATGGTCAGTTTTTGGTTGATGCGGACAAATAATTTTGTTGAGTCAGTCTGAGATATCAAAACTACTGAAATTAGTTTACGATTTAAAATTTTGATTAAAAAGAGGACATGCTGGCACTATAAACTGATGCAAGCATAATTTTGTTTTCCAATATTGCTTTCATTTATATTAAACAATCCATCCTGATATAAAAATATAAATGATTTACTTTTAAGATTTACATCATGTACATAATAAAGTGCAAATATGGTCAGTTTTGGTAGATGCGGACAAATAATGGTGTTATACCAGTCAGTCTGAGGCATGAAAACTACTGATATTTGTTTATGATGCAATATTTTGAATAAAAAGAGGACAAATGTATTATACAATCCATACTTACATAAATTAAAAATATTACAGATTTTCTACGCGACTATAAGAGTTATATAAAAAAAGAGCAAATATGGTCAGTTTTGATTGATGCAGACAAATAATTTTGTTACGTGAGTCAGTCTGAGGTATGAAAACTACTGATATTTGTTTCTGATGCTATATTTTGAATAAAAATAGAAAATGCTGGCACTCTCAATTGATGCAAGAAAAAAAATTGTGGTCATTGATTTCCAATATTGCAGTTATTTATATACTACAGTCCCTCTTGACCTAAAATTATAAATGAATTACTGCGCAGCTATATATATTTACATAAATAAAAGCAAATATGGTAAGTTTTGGTTGATGCGGTCAAAAGATTTTATTACACGACTCAGTCTGAAGTATGAAAACTACTGATATTTGTTTATGATTCAATATTTTGAATAAAAAGAGGTTGGCGGATCCAGGGGGGGGGGGGCGAGTTCCAGGGGTTGGAACCCCCCTTTTTCTGGACGATCAATGCATTTGAACGGGAACATATAGTTAGAACCCCTCCTTTTATCTGGTTGGGACCCCCCCTTTAATAAATTGCTGGCACTATAAATTGATGCGAACACATTTTTTCCCCAACATTGCTGTAACTTGTATATTACAGTCCCTCTTGACCTAAAATTATAACTGATGTACTGTCCAGCTATATAGATATGCAGAAAGAAAGAGCAAACCATGTCAGTTTAGATTGATGCGGTGCAGAGATTTTGTTAAACAGGTCCGTCCGATAAATGTCCGAGGTATG